>CABFOW010001360.1:42349-96054 GCA_902141385.1 Timema californicum | reverse complement strand
TAAGTTATTTTTTTTACTAAGTGTTTGTGCGTGCATATATCATGATACATTCATCGGAGATTAATAACTTTTTTGTTTTGCAGTAAAATTTGAAAAATTCCACAAACAAAAAATACAATTTAACTTATATACTGTTAACATTTTAAAAATAATCGTTTATTAAGTTTTTTTTGTAGGCCTATATCAAGATGATGGTATTACTAAATAGTTCTTCGGCCCATGGTGCAAACTGATAATTAAATTGGGCCCTTGGGATGAAAAACGTTGGACCACCCTGGCCTAGACCATTAGATTTTGACCAAAGAAGCGGTTTCATATCTTATAAGTAGCATCATAGTGGCACCAAGCAAGGTAAGTTTGCTACCCTTCAGGTTAAACAGTGGGTAAACTGTTTGAAGCGTAATGCCAAAACAATCTTAGCCCCAAGAAGATAGACCTTTAACTTTTCAAACACAATCTGAGCGCGGGGTGATGAAAAGAGAGTTTTGTTTTTTTGAGCACCTTGTGTAACCAAACCGAATGGCCTGTGTTTTTGTTTGTGGTTGTTTTGACCCTTACCCGACAACAAATTGTTCTCAGGTAGAGAAGTTCCCGCATCAAATTCGGCGCTGTTTTCCTACTTGTAGGCTTACAAGTTTTCAAAGCACCTGTTCGGGCTATTCCGAGAACTTCGAGCAATTTACATTTCATTTATCTAATTGATCAAACGACCAGAGACTACCTTGACATGATTAAAAGCAATATATATATATATTCTGTCGTGCTAAAAATAAACTTTTTTTAAATAATAACGTCTTAAGTCTTAATAAATATTCGGGCTATAGGCCTGTGCATACATGATAATTACTCTAATGGGGTAAAGAAGCTAAAGGTAGCAATTTAGAGGTAATCTAGATACATTTGCGTGGAAGGAGAGTGGGAAATTATTTAGGGAAACACACCCTCAATGGATCGACTGGGATTTGAACCCCTATCTTCCCGTCTTCAAATATTTTTAGCACTGCGTCTTATTACCCATTCTGGTTATACGTTTATATACTAATTAAACTATTGTATTTTGGATGAGGAAGGTTGAAATTAGAGTACGTGTAGGCATATTTGCGTGGAGGGAGAGTGGCAAATTTTTGAGGAAAAACCTCCCTCAGTACACCCGACTGAAATTCAAACTATGAACCCCCCCCCCCTATCCCCCCGGTCACCGGCAGTCCAGTTTATTGCAAGAATATTGCCTTAGTTCATACGGCCACTGAAGTGGGTGTTATAGGTACTGTTCTTTGGTCCTGAATCATGTTTCAAAAATTTGAAATATATTCAATTTTTTAATTTCAACATGAAACAGCAATTCCTTACTGAGAAGACATATTATTTATTTTATTCAAATATTAAAAATAAAATGATTGATTGATTTAATATCAACTTAAAATATGCCTATAGTGGGACAGTACTATTTTCAGAGCAAGGGCTGTTTAAGGAAATACAAACTTGTTTGCGGCCAAAATTGATAACATTTTACTATTTAATTGGTGTTAGTTTAAAAGTGTTGTTAATATTTATCAAAAGTATCGATGGACCTATTATTACGTGAAAATATATCTAATAACTTTTTTTTAGATGCTAGATAAGAACTTCCTATGAAAATTGGACTGTTAACTCTTTTGTTTATAAGCCGACATTTACATATTGCAATGGTGTCCTATGTGTGTGTTATTTGAAAAACAACATTTTGGTAATTGTATTTATACCACACTTGGCAATTACCTTTACAAAAAGGTAATTTACTAAAATATATAAGGGTAAAAAAATTATAATCTATTTTTATCGAACGAATAGCACACTTTTTGACTTACGTGTTTCTAAATACTTACTAATAATACTTAAGTTAATATCGACATTTAACTATAGCTTATCTTGTGATTATAGATAGATATTTCGTAGGGGAAATGATTTTATTTCGAGACGTCACATTTTGTGTGAAACGAACGAAATCCCTCTAGATAAATGTAAAGTTCTGCTGCGACTCTAGTAGGAGATCCATTTTTTAAAAAGTCTGTACCAATTTGGAAGTCAGAGTGAGAGACGGGGAGGAGAAGAGGGGTACACAGGACTATTGATCTCTTCGGCGCGCCCCGGCCTTCTAATGTCATTTCATGCAGCAGGGGCTCCCTCCGCTCTCCGCTCCTCTTGCCAAAAATCCTCCACCGCAACTATCTACGTCGGCAGGGGCAGATAAAAAAACTGGCTACCTCTCTCGTAACATCCAACATCGTCAGCGGTCGAACCTCAGCCGTCTTCCTCCTAATAATGTCTGGGATACTTGGTGCCCCGGTAAATTTCGCAGCCCCCTCCGCCTCCTTCGGGCGTAGCCCGGGGGCTGGGGGGAGCGAACACACAAAAATTGTACGATGGGTTCCTGAACACGAGAGAGAAAGAGTAAAAATGTATGGGACGTTGCGCCTTCTTTCCCCTTGCCTCTCTCTCAACCCCCCTCTCCCTACCTTTCACCTTGCCCTCGGGTTCCCACCGCCCCTACCAGCGCTCTCTTTGTCGGCACCGCACCTTGCTGCACAAATAACCATGTGGAGAACATAAACAAATAACGACGCGCGCTCTTCAGGGCCGCGTCAGCTGTGTAGGTGGCCCCGTACCGAGCAAGACGTCACCCTCTGCCCTCGTCTCGTAGTATGTTCGAGGGAGAGGGAAACTGGCAGTGCGCATGCTCAGTCTCGTAAAACACTTCCCCTACCTTCAGCAGGCAGTGAGCGAACGGTTAGGGGGCCGATAGGCAGTAAGCAGTGTCGTGGCAGACGGTGAGTTGGACATGTCGAGTGCGAAGAGGTTATGCTGTTCACGGGTCGGTGGGACATCCGGTAGCAGTAGCAGCGCCCATCTTCTGCTGACGTCCCCATGTTCCAGCCACCACCATGGCTTCCTCCTTCCGGCAGATCTACGACTTCACATTGGCCGAACAGCAGACACCTTACTTGACATCACCGCCAAGATAGTGGCCGAAAACATTCCCTTCCAGCGCATAGAAGAGCGCTACGACCGTATTCCTGAACCCGTACAAAGGCGGATTATATATTGGTCCTTCCCTAGGAATGAACGCGATATTTGTATGTATTCGTCCCTTTCGCGAGTGCCTCCTGTGAATTCCAGTGGTGAACAACAAAATTTATCGTTTTATAAAGGATTAAAGTTATTGGAGTCTGGCTGTGTAGATAATGTCCTTCAAGTTGGTAAGTGACGGCGTTTATATTCTTAATATTCGTAGATAATTGGTCACACTTAGGATTGAGAAACTTGTTTCTTGAAATCCCTGTCAAATAATTGAGTAATATCTTTAACAAACCTCAAGTTTTGTGATAATTTTCTTGTCTAATCAGTTTCTTAACGTCACACATTATTGTCTTTATTCATACATTCCTTATGCAAGTAGGTTTTACTGCTCAAAAAAACGCATGATATCTCCATTAGTTTAACTTTCTTGCTAAACATGTCAACTGAGCAATCAGGTTTATTTAAAAGAAATTGCTTTGTTGGTCAAGTAGGCCTAAATGTTCGCGGTGGTGCAAGTACCGCAGTAACAATAGTGTTTACATCGTTTGTTTGAATTTCGAACGCACTAGAGAGAGGCGCATTGTAGGTCTTTCTTTCGCAGTCTTTTGTTATTTTTATTTCTTGGAAACTTTCAATTGTTAAAACACCGTTCTTTTAATTGAATATCTCGATTCGTGGAAAGTTTCGATTGTCAAACATGATTTTTTTAAAATTTGAATGTGTTAATTTGTATTTGGAACAGGCCGGCATATATATTAGGCTATGTATGTTGCTTTTAAGTTCAAACCATAAATATTTTATGAAATTGCTTGCCATTGTGAGGTAATTTTATATCATACGTACTTTATTCACTATTGTGTATATGTGTGTGTGGTTTTATCGTTATTAATATGAATATAATTTTGTATCTTCCTATCATTGCCTCCAGTTTTAATTTTTTCTTCTTTTTTCAAAATTCAAAATATAAGTTTACACATTTTATTATTGAAACACAAGTGTGGGTTGGAGCAAATGTTTGTACACGGTTAGTAATTCTGTGCCCCCCGTCCCCCGCAGGACATGTCAGTCTTCCCTTCTTTTGATCACCCACCAAGTCCTCTCATTATTACCGTTTTCAGCGAGTCAATGTTGTTTGCCAGCTTATCGAGAACAGAATGTTCGTAAGGAAGGTTGATAATTGTTGATTACTTTTTCGATTTTGTTTTTGCAATTTATTTTTTTATGCGCACAGATTTTGACTATTTTTGGCATTAATTTAGGCCTATTTGATATTTTCATCCACATGCTTGAATTAATAAGTGTCCTCCTTGAATAATGATAAATATTAAAACATTAATCGGTGTATTTAATTAATCTACCGTAGTAGTGTAAAAAAATTATAAAATTATGACCAATTCGATTTAACGTAATAGAACATTTCATGGCTGTACCTAGGAGGTGTTTGGTGTTTTGTGCTACTATTCCCTACTCCCCCTTCGAAAGTATTAGTAATAATACTTTTTTTTACTGCCCTCAATGCTTAAGACTAGTAGATTTCACCAACAAACCGTTTTAAACCCCATAACATTGTTTTAAGAAATATTTAATGCTACAAAAATGATTGCCCCTTATTGTAGGCTAAGTAAGACTTCACCACGATTCAAGGCAAATAGGGTGACCCCCCNCCCCCAACCCACAAATTGAATTTCTGGTTACGGCCTTGACTACATTGGTTTGACCTCGTTTAGTAAACCTTGCGCATCCCATTACATGTCTAAGAGTTCAACTTTATTTGAGACACAAAATAATTCTTATTTTTGATAAGTAAAACTTGTGCGGATATAACTGTGCGGATGGCTCAATTTTTTTTAAAAATGCACCACTAACTAAAGTTATATTGTACTTCCAAACTATCCGCATCTAATTATCTTATGGGGTAAGAACTAGGAAGGTATAGTCCAAGTGTTTGAATTAATGCATCCATATTTGCATGGAGAGTGGTGCACCGCTTAGTAAAAAAAGTGTCAGAGGGCTAAGGTGTGGAGGGTAAGTTTAATATTGAACGAACATCAGTTTGAGCTTTCATGAAAGTCCCCCCTAACCCGCCCCCGCAAGTTAAAACATTTCGTTTCTCGGCTAAAAACATCCATTTTATTACTGTCGAGTACTTTTCCAAGAAACTTTGTGGGTCGCAAAAAAACAACAACTCGTGGTCTTTATGCGGCCCGTGGACTGCCAGTTGTAAACCTCTGACATATATTTTGTAGACCTATTTTAATGCTACTATAGCAAGTCGTAAAGGCAGTTCGTGGTATTTAAATTTCATGACTGTCTTGGATGTTTTGTTTTTTTATTACAAATTTTTCCATTTATATAAACCCATTTAGGTAAATCGAGTATAACAAATCCAATGCAGAGTAATGGGCTTCGTATTTTGATACGTCACTAAACCCATTCAAGTTAGCCACATAGGATCCGTTAATATAAATATATCATGTAGGACATAAATATGGCATAATAAGTCCATTGTAGTGACGTTTAGTATATCATACTGTTTATCTTTAGTGTGGATTTGGTACATTTATTTTAATAATAGTTTTATTGTTATATATAAGCGTTCTAGTTTAAAAAAAAACAACTAGCCTACGAGCTATAAGATTAATAGATGTAGTTCGTAAAATTGCATGTGAGCTCATTAGAGTCACATAGCAGATTAAATCGTTTGAATGAAAAGTTATGTCCTCGTACGTGAATACTGTGTGTCACAATGTAATTTTGTAGCTTGATTTTCTGAAGAATGGACATTTTAAACTCGCACTGCATTTTACTATCCGTTCGGGTTATACGCTTATGTACTAACTACACTGATGGTTTTAGGGATTAGGAAGACTATTAATAGGAAGTGTACCCGCATTTGCGTGGGGGAAGAATGGGAAACCATTTTGGAAAAACTACCCTCATTTCTCTACACCCGACCGAGATTCGAACCTCGATCTGCCCGTAATCGGCAGTCTAGTAGCGCATTAGACCACGCGGCCACTGAAGTGGGTTTATGGGTAGTTATATCTATCAAAAATGACAGCTGCAGATCCCATGACTTGATGTATAAATACGTGAAAATAGATCTAGAATTTTTTTATAGTTGTTAGATAGTGTCCTTTCATAAGAAAATTTTTGTTTAGGTTCTATTTATAGAGCAAAACAACCGTTTTTTAAAATTAACTTTAGCATGCTTTAGAAACACCATTCTTGTTTATCAGTTTCAAACTAGCTAGCCTGATATAATTCGATGAGGGGTAATTCTCATGAAAAAATATCTTAAAAAAATTAGACCGGGATTCGAACCACAGCTTCATCTATTTTTCTTGTGGTTACCAAATATTGCGGTTGTTGATAAAGAAATTCAACAAGAAATTCAATTTTTCCAAACACTAAGGAGGTATGTAAAGTGTAAACGTTTGGGAAACTTTGTGATATATTTTTAGGAGGGGCTACACAAGATCTACTAGGATTCGGAATGTTAAAAAATATATTCCTGCCATAGTGTTTACACAAATTCTGCTCAAAAATTATTTTTATTTCTGCCAGTATTGAAGCAGGTTTTAAACACATTCATGCCATGAAGGCTTACATAAAAATGTAAAAGCCTGTAGAGAATATTAAAAAATATAGTTGTTTCTTACAGTAGGCCTATTTTGTTTTTTAAGGTCATTCTACAGTAAAAAAATCTTACTGCATGATTTTAACAAGTGTATAACTTATAAGCTCTAAATAGTGATTCCTGATTTCAAATCATTACGGTTCACGAGGAGTCAAACTTACTATTTTACGCCCTTAGCCTAGGCCTACCATTTGTAAGGTAAAGTACCTAATTAATTTATGGGGCTGAAACTTAGTCCCATGCAGTAATTACTTTACCTTAACAAAGGTAGACCTAGCCTACGCAAAGGGCATAAAATAGTAAGTTTGACCCCTTTTAACTCGTGGACTCTAATGATTTTAAATCACTTGTTAAAATTGTGCAATACATTTTTGAACTGTCGAATGACCTTAACATCACATGCCCATCAACTCTGCGATACAGTCAGCTAGAAATCGTGAATTCACACAAACACTATTGCACGTGGATAATTTCTGATAAAACGTTAACGGAGATAAATAATTAATAGATGTTCCTACACACAATTCTGGCAGATCTTGGAACCCCCCCCCTCCCCCCAACTCCCCTTTTTACTCCCATACCTTGCACTAGCATGGAGCTTAGTGTTAAGTCTGTCCTAACGAACCAGTTCTGACCTAGGTTACCATTGCACGTCAATTCCATCATTAGATTATTTTAGGCATGCTATGTTATGCAATGCTATTTACAAAGTTAATTTTTCTACAGAACTAAATTTAATTTTATAGGCCTACGTGGCCAACTCCACAGTTAAAAATAAAATTTAAACAAAACTTGACGGAAAAAGAACTATTTTCTACAGAACTAAATTTCATTTTATAGGCCTACGTGGCCAACTCCACAGTTAAAAATAAAATTGAAACAAAACTTGACGGAAAAAGAACTATACCCTAGGCTCCATTTACATATTATGTAATATTTGACCGCTTTGTATAATTTAACTAGAACTACCATTCTCGTCATAAACAAGTACACTTATGAATACAACTTTGATAATAAATAATCATATTTTGTCCGAGGTCATAACAATCATAAATCATTATTTTAATAAGACCTTCCAAGACATATTATTACTTTTTAATATGATTAGCTGTGTTTCACAATTTTCTTAGCTCTATTTTTATATCAATGTCATCAATAAAGTATATATAGCATGTTCTCTTTTCTTATCAAACTTTTTTTTATAAATATATCTGTATACCTTTTTATTTCCAAACTCATTCTATTGGTTGTAGTCAAATTGCGTTAGTCTAGGAAAAATTGATTATTTTGTGTGAAGCGGGTAGATAAAAAAAATATTCAAGGCCACACTACTTTTGGGAATGTTAACTGTTTATTAAGAAACGTTTCGAAACTCTTATTTAGTAAGTAAGTTCCCCCTCTATTAATTCTCAAGGGTATTAAAATCCAAACTTAATTTGAGAATAAAACTATCTGGCGTTTCAGAAGAAGCACGTCTAATAGCAGAAATAAGGCTATCTTTGTGGGGTTTCCCTCAATCACGGGGATTAGCATGTGGCCAGACGCCAAACTAAATTTATATTACCTTGAACATTGCCGGCCATATCTATGAAATAATGTTAACTGAACATATTTGATTAGTGTGAACTATTAATTCAACATGTCTACTCGTACACTTCGTTAACCCCGAAAGGTAGCAAGCTTACCTAGCACGTTTCCATTAAGACCATAGTGTAGTCCCGTCATAGTAATACTCGTGAACTATAATGATTTTAAATCACTTGTTAAACTTATGCAATACATTTTTTAACTGTCGAATGACCTTAAGAGCGTGCATCATATGCCCATAAACTCTGTGATACAGTTGACTAGAAATCGTAAATTGACACCAACACTATTGCACGTGGATCATCTCTGATTAAACATTAATGGAGATAAAGAGTTAATAGAAGTTCCTAATAAATAACATGTTTGAAATATTAAATTATAATTGGTTAAAAGCTGTATTAAAAGGTCTTTTTTGACCATTTTAGAATGGTTTCACATTAAAGCACTGTGCACAAATCTTCATTCTGTCATAATAGGGACATAATGTAGTTATTAACAAGAAACTTTGTCCCCCATCGTCACCGCGGAAAATGTTGATTAATCCTTCACACACACACACACACACACACACACACACACACACGAGCCGGGAGCTGAGTTGGGTTTGCTATGATGATTTTGGGTGAAACAAGAATACTGAAATCTACAGGTTACCAAAACAATTTAAATGTATTCAAACGTCATATCATATGATCTACAACCATCACGTTGGATAGATAATATAAATACATAATATTACCATATTTATTAGTTTCCTATCATCTTTCGATATGTTTTAACACAGATATTTGCTAACTTATAAAATATTGATAACTAAGTTATTAATTATTATTGTTGTTAATAAATTAAATTATTTAGTAAAAACATTTATTAGACATATTTTCTTAGAATCAAAGCTTTTTTTCTGTTGGTACTACTGAAAAATTAAAGGTGTGGTGTTCTTACAATCATTGGCCTCCTAGAATCGAAAAGATACGGTAGTAATATGGTACAATGTTGACACTGTCGACTAAAACAAAATACGTATTTTCTAAACTGTTCTTTTTACCAAATTTCTACTGTACTTTTAATCCAAGTGCCGAGAATATAGGAAGCTCATTCGGATAACAGCTCTTTTCATCTAAGAACTGTTGTAATGAGAAAAGAGCTTTATAGTATCGACCCTAAGACACGGGGAAAATAAAAATACATAGGATTATAAGACGTAAAGACCCAAGCAATACACATTTCTTGACTTTGCTAATGTGAACACTTTGATTATCAACTTTTCCTGGACAATTATTACAACTCTTGATCTATTATTTCAGTAGTAACAGGCTCGCATGATAAAGAGGTTATTCATGTATGTTTCAAACTCGATAACTTAATCACCTTGAAGTAACCGCCGCCCTGGTGTGACACTTGCACTCAGGACATTGTCCTGCTGTCTTTGCGTTCCCACAAAAGGATTATGGTACAGTCCACTTTTCACAGGAAGGGCTTTATCCGACAGCTAAAAAAGAAAAAAAAGCCTTTAGATTTACTTTCATAAGTCAAACCATGGACTAAGCTGTGACTCTTTATAAATATTATCAATACCTATAAAATAATAATATACCTTTTTTTAGCACCGCGTCTTACTACCCGTTCGGGTTATACGCTTTAATTACTAATTACGCTAATGGATTGGGAATTGGCAAGGTTGAATTAGAGGAAGTGAACCCGCATTTGCGTGGAGGGAGAGTGGAAAACCATTTAGGAACCCCCCCCCAGTTCACCCGACCGAGATTCGAACTTCGATCTCCCCGTCCTCGGCGCTCGAGCTCAACACGACTCGCGCGTTAGCCAACTACGCCACCGAGGCGGGTAATAGACCCTATTACTCTTGTAAAAATGTTATAAATTCTGAAATTTAGCATTTTCTAAAACAAGCCCTTCCGGTGAAAATGTTACTAAAGTAAGCCTTATTTGGGTGTGAGGATGGATCCATATACAGATACTAGATAATACTAACCATCTCCTTGGAGTCGAACTGTGGTGTTCTAGCTTTGTAGTTGACGTTCTAGTCAATTTTTTTTTAACGCGCCGCATCTTAGGCTACTACCCGTTCGAAACTATTTATAAAAGACAAACCTCAATACACCCGACTAGGATTCGACCCCACTCCTTCACCAGCAATAGAGTTTATTAGAAGAGTCACGCCTTAGAGCAGATCTCAAGGGAAAATTGGTTAAATAACAGGGGACTTAACGGTAACTGCCAATAATCTGGTTATTTCCACCCATCTTTGTCTCGTATTTGCTCTCGGCTGGAGACTGATTTCTGAGAATTTTCATCCCTCTACCTGACACCTTCTACACTATCAGTTTATTATGTCTTTCTTAACAACATATCTCTGTTAGACTAGTTTTTCATCTATGATGTACCTAAAAAAATAACTACCGCAATAGGCTAAATTTGAAGCCGGACCTCCGCTTGAAAGTTTCAACTGGACAACCAAATATCAAAAATTGTGCCAAGCTATGACGCAGCCACACCCCTCTCATTGAATAACTTAGGGATTCATAATAATTCAGCTCTAGAATTACAATTTAAATTTTTTATTTAAAAATAATGTGTTTATAATAACTTTTTTCTTTAGCTTTGAACGAAGTTGCGAAGAAAATGTATACAACTTTTTACAGTAAAATTATGTTTTTTTTAACTTATCATAACCAGTCTCAATAAGAGATAATGTTAAGGCTATAACAGTGGGATTCTAACTAGCTTTAGCAACTTTGAAATATTTTGATTACGGATTTTTTCCCCACTTGATCAATAATTTATCAAGTGGTCATATTTTTTAAAGCCGCTCATTTGGAAATGTTATCATCTTGGGGGTACATTAAACTTTTAGTCATGGCCAAGGGGTACAATCTAAAAAAAAAGTTTGAGAACCGCTGCCTTAGAGGGCAGTGTTATTCAACCTGGGGTACATATTTGGGGGTACATCATATTTAAAAAATAAATATACATACACATTATTTATATTCTTCTTAAGTCAATAACCCGAAGGTTGGTTTGATTGGATATCTTTCATCCGGAGCTGGGCATGCACTCCGCCCTTGGACTGGTTACTGCTGCCTGTACCATCTGGTAGAAATAACATGTACTACTAGGGGAGTTAGGGAAGTGTGATGGTTCCCAGTTCCCTTCCATATCGAATTTCTATGAGCTGGCACGAAAGGGCCTACTAATTTGTCGGAAAGATATTTTCACATACCTTCCAGGGTTCTTTCACACGCCACACTCGACATGGACATAAGGCTTTACCTCCCCTCTGAAGGATGTTGTACTACGAATTTGTATTGCTCAAGAATAATTAATTTTTAAATATAAATACACACATATAAATATATGTTAGCCCGCAGACTTTGTATCTTAGAATGCTGCACTCTGTCAAAAATACATTGCATTACAATGCTTGCCTTCAGGCCGAAGGCGGCCATTTTAAGCGCTTCCTAAAATGTTAAGCAGCTCCACATTACTGAAATACAAACATGACTATAACTATGAAACAAGGTCAAATGGGACATGTCATGTTTATATTAATTTTTTTCGTTGTGTTTGTGTCTCCATGGCCACAGCTAAAGTGGGTCCCACATGTTAAGGTACATTCTGTATATTTAATACATTATTTTGGATGTTCCTTATTAAATTTATATTTGATTTATATATTATAATATGTATAACTGGCATTATGAGTCAACAACTTTATAGGTTACAAAGCTGAAGATAAATTATTTCTGGGGGTACACAGACACAAAAGGTTGAATACCACTGCCGATGTTGGTTTTGCAGTGGGATGGAAGGTATTTTAAGGTTTTTGGCCAAAATCAAACATTGCTTCAGTAGATAAGTTTGGTTTAATTTTCTACACAAAAAAAGTTTAACAATATATGAATATTTGTCACTAGTGAAATTTGATCAGGACATTTTCTCTTCATTTAAAAAAGTTCTTGGTCGAATGCCGCTAAGCTCACAAGAAATATTCAAGAACTGTTGAGATCACTATGTGTAAAATCAAACTAAACGTATCAGTCGAAACAATAGACTATTTTATTTATTTTGGTCAATAAAAGTTTTTTATCGTAAATTTCTGCAAAAATACGGAAATTCGTGTTCTCTTTGTTTGATCATCCACTATAATCGATGTTCAGCCGAACAGCCACTCATGCAGTGAGCACCAGGCGTCTCGGTGAATTGTCACGTGTGTGTGATATCGTATCCTTTCAAACTTTTGGCATTTGAAACGGACTGAATAGGAATAAAAGAAGGGAAGAAGACAATAGGAAGACAAGAAAAGGAAACTTTTTTTTTATGTACTCTTTGCTCGAAGGAAACAAGTGTTGTATTCCCTTTTTTCCATGAAAAGAGGGGTAAGAGGGACAAGTGAAAGGGGAACTCTTTTATATAAAAAAACATCTGTTCATGTTCCGGATGTGGCCGAAAAAATTATTCCCTTTTTTCCATGAAAAGAGGGGCAAGAGGGACAAGTGAAAGGGGAACTCATATATATAAAAAAACATCTGTTCATGTTCCGGATGTGGCCGAAAAAACGTCCGTTGAAGTCAAGTTAGAAACTGGACGAGGCTATCTGACTACCCGATCATCGGTGTACGTAGGCCACTGTGAACCCCCACGGCGATGTTTTTAGAGTAGTTTTTTGAGTTTTGTGTGAACATGACAGACATGCGGGATAGGCAGGCGGGTGAGATCTGATAGCTTCGCGATAGGCGTGCGTGCTTGCGTTCGAAACCTATCATACCTGGATCGTCGAAACACTTCCTGCCAATCCTTGTCCTACAGCTCTGCCACAGGGGATAACCAACCGGCTATTCCAGAGAAAGAAATGAAATAGGTTGTTTTTTCTTCTAAGTTTATATACTTTACATCTTATAGCGTGTTTATTTATTACAACTTTTTTTAAATTATAAAACAAGCATAGCAAACGGATACTAGACCGCTCCTTTTTGAAACTCTTTCACCATCATCGGGTCATCACTCTTGCGATTGGTTTGTTGCAGCCCTCCATTTTTGTCTATCTTGGGCCAAATTTCTTCCACCTTTGTACCTTCTTCTCCCAACATCGTCCGCTGTCTGATTCATATACTCCAGTCTTGGTCCACCTCTTAAATTTCGACCTTCTACATCTTCTATATTTATCTTGGTAAAACTATCGTGTCTCAATATCTGGCCTACAGTGTTAACTATTCTTTGTTGTATACCTTTCCAAATATTTTATTTCTACATTTACTTTTATTAGCCCTTCTGTATTTGATACCATCTCCGTCCATGAATTTTCAACTTTCTTCTGTACGTAGCTACTTTGTGAAAGGAAATAAAATTTCCATTTTCTTTAGCACCGCATCATACTACCTCTACTACCTTAACTGTCCTACTTTGACCCTATCTCATAAGCTGCGCCATAGTGGAACCATGAAAGGTAAACTCACTATCTTTCGGGGTAAACAAAGGGTACAAATTACGATAGTGAGTTAGGGATAAGGAAGGTTAAATTTTGAGTAATTGTACCTGCGTTTGTGTAGAGGAAGAGCGAGAAACAGTTTTTGAAAAAAAACCTTAACCTAAGTATACCCGACCGGAATTAAAACCCCGTTCTTATTGTCATTGACAGGCCACTCTATTGTGACATTGATATCCTTACACCAGATGACCATCGATACTGGCTACGTCAATTTGTTTTCTAAGGTTTAGAGTCAAGATTGAAATTTGCATGCGGATGGTTTGTCAAGTAAAATGTGTTTCTTATATTCAATGAGTAAAACCAGAGGTAAGACCTTACAAGCCGACTTTAGTTGGGGGATAGAGACGGGGGAGGGGGCAGGCATTTGTTCACTTATAGCAGTTAAGTGCCAGACTATTGTGTGTCTAGTAATTTGTGGATATAAAGGCGGCCCACTTGAGTTGGCGCATTGTTACTGTCTCCAATAAAAGGGGTTGTCCAATGTGGCGTCCCAGCTTTCAAATAACCACTCCAGTCTGGTCATCATTCTAAGAACATTTTTTTATTTAGCTCTGCGGCCTATTATCCGATCGGGTTGTAAGCATACTTACTAATTACGTTAATTTGTTTGTTAAGAGGATGTGGAATGTTGAATTTAGAGGAAGTGTTCTCGTATTTGTGGGGAGGGAGAGTGGGAAATCATTTGGGGGAAAAAACAGCCTCAGTACACCCGATCTTCGTGTCATCGGCAGTCTTGTATATTGTGAAACTGACGCCTTAGATCACGTGGCCACCGGGACGTGTGTAGGAAGAAACGTCACATGATAGTTGTGTTACTGGAGCTACAGTAGTATTTTGGTAGGAAGAACCTTAAATAACACATTTGTTGGTGTCAACATTGATAATATTGAACTATATACTCCTAGTGTTATTAGACCCGCTTCAGTGATTGAATGGTCTAAGGTGTCACTCTCGCGTTGGGCAGACCAGCTGAAGACTGGGAGATCGGGGTTCAAATTTTGGTCGAGTCTACTGAGAGTGGTTTTCCCTAAATGGTTTCCCACTCTCCCTCCACTCAAATGTGGCGAGACTACCTCTAAAATCCTTCCTTCCTCATCTCTACCCCATCAGAGTAATTATCATATATGCATATAACCTGAACAGGTAGTAAAACGTGGGGATAGAAAAAAGTTACAGCTGCAGATCACGTGGTCTGACATATGGAAATGTGAAAGTGGATCTAGTAACTTTTCTTACTGTCAGCCCTTCCTATGAAAATTGGACTGTACTTATGAAACTTCCCAAATTGAAGGCAACTAATATTTATAGATATATTTGTAGACATGTTGAAAAAATGCCTTGTCTCGTAGTTTTTCTCTCTCTCAACGACGGGCCTTGTCTTTTAACCTCACGATATTTCCTCTAGAATTAAGTTAATTTGTAAGTTCCTTATGCTTATTCAATAAGTCAGTTCAAAAAAGGTCCACGAGAAATATCCCTAATAATAAAATCTATATTTTATACGTCTTTTATTTTACGAGGGACACCCCTTTTTTTTATCAAGAGTGCGCTCCCTCTCAGAAGGGGTTGTAATGGTTCTCACGTTCATTTTAAACCAATGAGCACTCGAGCACTTGGTGCTCGCAACCCTTCTGAGTCATTGCATTCTCATTAACTTTGTAACGAGCGCCAGAAAAAGGTTTCGTTTAGTTTTTGAAATGTTGAAATAAATCAAACGCGTCCCGGTGGGTAAAGGCTTATCTATCTCGCAATAACTGCATTACAATATTGTTTTCCCACCGCGCGCCTTACTACCCGTCCGATCCCTACTCATATTTTTGATAATAGGAACTGCCTCGGTGGCCGCATGGTCTAAGGCGTCACTCTTGCAATAGGCTGGACTGCTGATAGGGAGATTGGGGTTCGAATCTCTGCCGGGTGTACTGAGACTGGTTTTTCCTAAATTGCTGTCCACTCTCCCTCCACGCAAATGCGGGTGCATTCCTCTAAATTTAAACTACCTCATCCTAGTTCATTGGCGGAATTAGTAGTGTATGCGTAGCCTGTAACCGGAACAGGTACAGTAGCCCCATGACTTCTTTGGTGCTGATTGACAGCTCACAGCTGACGGCTTTGAAAAGTTACCATACCAAATTATGTATCTCTACGTCGAACCATATGATCTGCAAAAACATGTGTTTAGCAGCTGTCACTTCTGACAGTAAAAATTTAGGTATACACCTAAATGTTGACTGTCAAAAGTCAGCTGTGAGCTGTCAGTCAGCACCAAAGAAGCCATAGGGCTACTGTAGTAAGAAGTGGTGCTAAATATATAGGTTAGTATATATATTACATACTTATAGGGCAGGGTAGGACGGTAGAATTGAGAGGAACAAAATCCGAACTTGTGTGGAAGGAGATGGGGGAACTATTTATGAAAAAAAAAAGATCCTCAGTAACCTACGCCCACCATAACAAACCAGACTCTACCTTTACTATCTTATTTGAAGCCCCTTTTAGAGAATATAAACTTTTTCTGTGGTCAACATTGATAACATTTTATTATTTTATTATTGTTTTATATGCAATGATATTATACATTGAAATTGACAGTTGCACACTACAGGACCTGACTTATGAATACGTGAGAGTAAATCCATACCATGTTTTCGATAGAAAGCCGGTTCTGGAAGGTCTGATCTCGTACAAGAACCCTCCTGTATGGTGGTATTTCGGTAGAATAAAAGGCCTTCCAGAACAGACTTAGCTACTAGCGTTCTATAAGGTCGTTTATCCTAACAAAATACTACTATACAGGAGGGTTCTTTTACGAAACAAGGCCTTTCATAACGGGCATCCTGCTAAAACCGGGGTATAGGCCTAGTTACTTTTTCTAGCTGTCATAAATGTCGTTTCTGATTAAAATTGGGTTATAGATGAGCCAGACATTTAGTCCGCATGTACACCGTTGCGGGTATTATAATAATTATTTTTTGTAAGGTTCGGATTTCAGGAGGGTGTTTTAAATGTTTACATCACATTGAAGTTGATCTTGGTGTTCATGAGGTGAAGTGCTCGCCCCAGGACCCGATATTCGTGGGTTCACACCCAGCCGGGGTCGACGGATTTTTACTGAGCGATAAAAATCTTTAGTACACCTTCCTTCAGAGGGGAGGTAAAACCGTCAGTTCCATGTCGATTGTGGCATGTAAAAGAACCACGGAAGGTACGTGAAAATACCTTTACCGGCAAAATTGGTAGATACTTTCATTCTCGCTCATAGAAATTCTCGTGTGCTAATATAATCAGTGGTTCAGAAAGCGCACGTTAAATACTTCATATAAATAAAAAAATTAATAAATAATAATGCATCACATTGAAAAAGTGCTCGTTGTATGTCCATCCCCATTCGGAAAACGTTCTCTTTTGACACGATCTGAAGCCTTGCAGCTCTGGACTTTGGGATTTTACTGACTACTCATCCGACAGAACTAATAATTATAATAATAATAATAATAATAATAATAAACGAGTCGTAAGCCTACCCAGGTGAAAAATTGCCAAAATCTATTTTCTTGACACCTTGCATCGGTGATCACCCGATCCAACGCGTAACTTTCTTGCTAAACTATTTATCAGAAGTGACAACTGCGGCTCACATGACTTGATATATGAATAAAAGTTGATATAGTAGCTTTTTATAGCTCTCACATATGTCTATTTGTAAGAAAACTGGGGAATAGAAGCGTGTGGGCCTATGTTAAATATTATATTATTATACTACTATAAAGCCACATGGCTGACTCACTCACCGACATTCTTTACCCAATTCCAGATGAGCTAGAAACTTGAAATTTGGCAAAATTTTAGCTTTTAGCCTGTAATCGACGGTAAAATTCCAAAAAGTTAAAATTTAAATTTTTTAACCCCCGTAAAAAATTCAAAATAGTGGATAAACTTTAAAGTCTCTGGAGGTCTCTTGTGGCTAAACGGTAAGACCTTTCAAAAATCAGCTCTGGAATTACATTAGTTTACATTCACTTGCAAAGAAAACTTACTGGGAAAAGAGAGTTTAAGGTATAAAGATGAAGGGATCTTGAGAAAAGGCCAGTGTTCTTGCAGTTTTTGTACCAAAACATGTTTCTGGCTAAAATGAATAAAATATTGCTCCAGTAGAACCATAGTTTAGTTTTATACACTTGGTGACTTCGACAGTTCTTGAATATCTGTCAAGAACATAACGGAATTAAATGGAAAACTTTTTAAATGAATAGAAAAGGCTGTCATTAAATTCCGGGACACCCTTGAAAGATATTAAACAACTGTTGATATTATCTTGTAAATAAAATTAAAATTTATGGTTGTATTGAAGCAATATTTTATTTATTTTGAGCAAAAATAAAAAGTTTTGCTATAAAAACTACAAACGCTCTTCCCTTTTCTCGCGTCCCCTACATACCTTCCCCCTACCTTAAATATAAAGGTCAAAGAGTATGTACAACCTCACCCAAAGTTTCTCTCCACCACGTGCGACGTGCCCACGGCCTAGCTACTGTCCAAGCGCTCCTTGAATACTTGCCTAATGAGTTCCCCCACGCGTGACGAGCTGCTTGCAGCAATGCAGGGGAAATTAATCACCTGCGCGCACACGCACACACACAGCGCGTGGGGAAATAGCATCAGTGGATCACTCTTTTCACCCAATCCTGGAACAATTCGGAGTCAGGATGTCGCGTGGGTGGCATTCCAGACGACGGGACGTTTCTAGTTTTGATTTGGGTCAGCGAGGAGTAATGAGACCAAAATCAGCGAATTAAGACGTTAAAAAATAGTTGAGCTACCAGTAGGGTCTACTGAGGGTGGTTTTCCCTAATAGTTGACCACTCTCCTTTTACCCATATTATGGTAGATTACCTCCAAAATGCTCCCTTCCTCGTAGCCACTCCATCAGTGTAATTATCATACATGCGTATTAACATGAACAGGTAGTGAGACGCGGTGATAAAACTAATTTTTTCTAAAAGTTCGGTGTAGCTGTCCGGCAATATGAGAACAAACGGGGGAGGGGGAAAATACAAATGGCAATACAATGTGTTGTGACTCCCCATAGTTACCTTTCGTTTCTCGGGCGTCTAGCTCTTAAACTACAATATGTGGATTATTGGACTTCTGAAGGGAGGAGAGGGGCGGGAATGTCAACCTTTAAACTATGTTTTCAGGCCTATGTATGTATAGGGTCATAGATAATATTTTATGTTCATCCCAGTAAACACCAAACTCTTGTAAGCCTGCTGTTAGAGGTTTTGTCAACATTTATCCAAAGCTCAACATCCGATTGGTAATATTTTAGTTACCCACCATTACGATATTGTTTGACATTTAAATAAGTAAATAAAATAAAACCCGCATCATTGGACACGCGAGCTATATGTCAAACGCGTTTAGTCTGGTCTGCCGGGATGGCTGAGGATTGAATCCCAGCTGGGTGTATTGAGGGTGTATTCTTTTATTCTTAAGTGGTTTCCCAAGCTTGCTACGTGCAAATTTTGGGTACATTTCCTCTTAAAATTGCGTTTATGCTTTGCGGTGGGGCAGAAAAAATAAATATAAATACTATTTTTGTAAACACCAATAAATGAAAATTTTGATTGAATCAAACTTGGGAAGCTGTGAGCTTGAGTTACGAAACTACTTGAAAGCCAACTTAAAATTCTAAAATACATGACCTAAGCCTAATAATAATGATAATGATGATGATAATAATAGTAATAATAATAATAATAATAATAGTCTAATAACAGTATTAAAAAGCGTAGAAAGCTACGGAATGAACATAATAATAATACTCATGTTTTTTTTGTTCTAGTACTAAGAATGAGTTGAGATGAAGGCTTTCCGGTAAATTTTCTGATACATTTTCCGTAAAATGTTCACGCGGCTCGCAGCCTACTAATTAGGTGACGGGGCTGGGTTGAAGGAGTTTTGTGTCTTAAGAGCCTATTTTATATATACATTTTCAACGACCTGAAGGTTGGTTAGATGTGATTTCTCTCCATCTGGAGCTGGGCATTTACTCAGCGTTTCAGCTGGTTGGTGCTTCCCGTACCATCTGGTAAACATCCCATGTACTAGGAGAGTTAAGGAAATGTGGTATAGTTTCTCGTTACCTTCCACACTGAATGTACATGAGTGAGCGTAAAAGGGCCTACCAATTTTGCCAGGAAAGGCAATGGGACATAGGACCGACGGCTTCACTTTCCCTCCGAAAGAAGCTGTAATACAGATTTTTATCGCTCAAGAAAAATATGTCGACCTCGATCGGGTTTGAACCCACGAACGTCGAGTCCTGAGGAGAGTTAATTTACCCCAATATCACAGAGGCGACACCAACATGTAGCCATCAAATAGTGTGTTGGTTGTCAAATAGGGGAGGATGGGGACAAAAATGGTTAGCTTTAAGGCTAGCTTAAAGAATTATTGATGATATACTGAAAGAGAGAGAAATTTTTCATTGAATCCCAAGGGAAGGGGATGTATTCAAAAAGGCTTTGTTGATGATAATGATAATAATGATGTATTAAATTCTGGTCCACAACCGACTTGAGGCTAGTAAGACATCCAACCACTCATTGGTGTAGTTGATACATGTGTGTGATAATATAACTAAAATTGCTGTTGTTGCTTTATTGAAACTCATTTTTGAATACTTTGTCAATAACGTCCAAATTTGAACTTTTTTTTAGCACCGCGTCCTACTACTAATTCGGGCTAAACGCTTATACACTAATCACGCTAAGGGGTTGGAGATGATGAAGATTAAATTTAGAGGACGTGGACCCGCATTTGTATGAAGAGAAAGTGGGAAACCATTAAGGAAAACCACCCTTAATATACCCGACCGGGATCGAGCCCAGATCTCCCTGTAATCTGAAATCTAATCTATTGTGAGAGTAGTGCCTTATACCATACGGCCACCGAAGCAGATCTTGGTTGAACTTAAAACTCAAGTGCAAACTCTAAAACTTTGCATTTGTTGTATTTGAATATCTGAAACTATTTTCAAGATTTTTTAATGAAGTTGTGTGCAAAACTAAATATTTGGGGTTCAAAGCGAATGTTTTTGCGTCGGTTAGTAAGAAGACTCCTCTACGAGACGTAAAAAGAAAAGTCTCTTTCTTCTGGGAGAGCGGTGTGCAAATAAGAAGGGTGAAGTGAAGATAGAGAGAGCAGGAGTAGACAGTAGGTGAGAAAAGAAAGAAGGGTGGGATGTACACAAAGAAGAGTCCAATGGCCGGTCCTAAGAAGCTAGAGGCCACAAAAACCGCTCATCACATCTAGGTTCTCTTAGTTTCCCTCCCTTCAACTGGCCTGTTCCCTCCTCAACACCGGGCGAATTAAGGGTGAGGCAAAGACTCCCCACCCCCTGCTTGTTATGTTAGGGTCCGGTCTAGTAACTTGTGAGCTGTAACACCTGGTTAGGTCTAGATTACGGCCACTACACAAAGGACGGGATGTTTTCGTGCATAATTCAATACTGAATTCAGGACAGTTAAGACCCACTTCGGTTGTCGAATAGTCTAAAGACGTCACTTGCACCATAGACTGGCACTGTCGATGACAGGGGTATATCGACGGTTCGAATCCCATTTGGATGTACTGAATGACTATTTACCTAAATTGTTTTTCACTCTCCTTTCACGCGAGTGCGGGTTCACTTCCTTTAAATATAACCTCCCTCACCCCTAATATATTAGCGTAATTAGTACATATGTGTATAACTCCGAACGGGTTGTAAGACGCGATGTTAAAAAAATAAATAAATAAAAGAAGAACGGAGTTGCACTGCATTATGGTCATCATGAGGTCCGCGGACCTCACAAAATCACGAATATGGCCGCATACGGACCGCGAGCTTAACATGCCTGCTTTTATGCCATTCGACAACCGAAGCTGGTTACAAAGTGATAATTAAACATTGTGTACACGCAAAGTTTCGCGTTTCTTCGTTTATATTTCCCGCTCCTTTTACTTTGACCGTGTAAGCGAAAACTATGTGTGACCTTAGAAATATAAAACAACTAGCTCTTGTTATAGAAGCTGCCATTAAATAACGTTGTACCTTAAAAAATAAAGTGCTGAACTAGAGACCACAAAAAGAATTTTGTTTCTCTTTACCGAGTTACAAAGTTTTCAAAATAAAAAATAAAAGGTTCCCGTACATGGGGTGTAAATTACTTGTAAAGTGTGTTTGATAACTTGATTTAATTGTTGCCGGTTCGGTTTGTAGTCCTCAAGGTCAACATTATTTAAGTACTAAGCAGAATAGGATGTGACCAACAAATTAACGTGAAACGTAAAATAATATTAGTATAAATGTGATAACATTGAGGGAACACAACACTCAATCTTTACATACTTATAGTAGGGCTGTCACACTAAGAACCCTTTTTTTAGAAGTTATATAATAAGGTAAATCTAGAATAGGCAACATTTTGTAATAGTCATTATATTTAGGGTAGCTTGCAGCTGGCAAAAGTGACGTCAGAACGCTTGCATGGAAGAGGAAAACATTTAGGGATTCTTTTTAAGTATTTTTTTTAGCGCCGCGTCTTACTACCTGTTCGGGCTATGTATTAATTACGTTAATGGTATTAGAGATTATGAAAGTTTAATTAAGATGAAATGTAACCGCATTTGCTTGTAGGTAGAGTGGAAACCTATTTAGGAAAAAAATCTCATTACACCCTTACCGGGATTGGAACCTTGATCTCTCCTTTATCGGCAGTCTAGTTTACTACAAAAGTAGTGCGTTAGACTACGCGGACACCGAAGCGTTTAATCATTCTAAAAATAAAGTTTTGTTTATGGCGATCCGATTTAGATATAGAGGCCTAAGCTGATTTTGGTTAGAAGAACATTTTAGACAATTCAAACTTATTTCTATGCGGCCAACATTGGTAACATTTTACTACATTATTAGTAGGCTATTATTTTATAGAAATTGATAATTTCTAGGCCAGATTCGGTGGTCACATTGTCTAAAGTGTCACTCTCGCATTAAACTGGACTGCCGATGACGGGGAGATTGGGGTTCGAAAGCTGGTTGAGTGTACTGAGGGTGATTTTTCCTATTTTATATATCTCCTCTCTCCCACGTAAATGCTGTTACACGTCCTCGAAATTCAACTTTCCTCATTCTTAACACATTAATGAACGCGTATAACCCAAACAGTTCGTAACTTGCGGTGCTAAATATATATTTGTATATAAATGTCCATCAAAAGTCACAACTACACATCACTTAGCTTGACGTATGAATAAATGAAAGTTTATTCAGTACATTTTTTAAGTGTCAGATATGATCTTTCTATGAAAATCGGACTGTAGAAAGCTTTCAATACGGTGTAATTTAATCAACTTTGAGCGTTGTTAGTAGTTGAATGGTTGACCTTCATAAGGCAAAGGATGCTTCTTTTTTTTTACTTCGGCAATTGAAGGGGAGTAATCTTTATTTTTGTAAGTCGCCAGTAATGTTGAACCCTGTGAAACAAACATTGGGTGCGGCAAGTGTGTAATGTTTCGAGCTGGGACCAGCACGCGCTCGGCTCCAGAGAGCTTGGACGAAGAGAGATGTACGTAAATATTTGCCCGCCCCTCCGTGGTTTCGCGGCAACAAGGCGTAGAGAACTCGAGCTAGGTTGGCTCATGCGTCGCACAGATTGTAAGGAAGCATGTGTCAACCTTGCCGCTGACCTGGTACAGTCAACTCTCGATTCTACAACCTTGCACGGTTCCCTGGAAAGGGGTCGTTATTGGAATTTTAACAGATTTTGTTCCACCCCTGACTTTCATACGAAAAAATTGCATTTTTAGATAATACGTGAAAAAGTAAATAAAAAAACCTACCTGTTTCTTGAAGAAGGTACTCCTTTCACTCATTTCGTCAAAATTATAAGTTCGTATCAAAATTTAAAAAATAGCGTGGATCATCAAAAATCGTTCACAAAATCCAACCAAAAACGTAACCAAATCAAAATAACAATGTAAAACAATAGCATGGGTCGTCAAAAATTGTTCACAAAATCGAACCAAAATAGTAACCAAATCGAGAATCGAAATAACAATGGCAAAAGCAAGCCTGGCGCGTGATGTAGCGGCAGTCACGCGTGGGGAAACATTGTCTTGGTTGTGGGAGGGGGTGGACAGAGTCAAGTGATATTGGCTGGCATTGATGAGGTGGTGTCTTTTTTTATACCTGACCCACCCCAGTTACTAGTAATACAGCGCTCACAAAGATAATTGCAACGCAGTGACCTAAATAAATGCAACAAACACATTTTACAGCCGATTTCCTTAAACTTTTCCACCCTTTTCCCCACATTTTTCACGGTTCTCCAAAAAAGGGTCGTTACTTCGATAGGGACGCTATTCCCGGGGTCGTAGAATCTAGAGTTGACTATACGAGATGGCAATCGACGAAGTGATGCGAGAACACTATGTCTTAAGATGAGAGTGTAATAAATTGGAGTAAAGCTCAAGGGTTTTTTTTGTGGTTATTACATCAAAACTTTTGTCAAAATAAAAAAAAACTGTTCTATTAAAACATAGTTTAATTTTCTTCACATTACAATATCAACAGTTGTTGAATATCTGTCAGGGTGTCCTTAAATGTAATGACAACTTTTTCTCTTAATTTAAAAAGTTTCTCATCTAATACCTCTATGCTCATTAAAGATATTCAACAACTGTTACTATCATGCGAAGAAAAATAAACTCCTATGTTTATACCGGAGAAATATTTGATTTATGTTTGCCAAAAATATGTTTTACTATAAAAACTGCAAAATCACTTCTCTTTTCTCGCGTTCTTTACACTCCCACCTTAAACTTGATTCACATGTTTATGTAAAATAGATGATAGAATCTGCTTTAGTGTTAATTTACACGCTAGCAGAAATGTATGTTGACCCGTACTACTTTGCAGCACAAACTATACTCTGATTTGTATAGGAAGCCCTTTCTGGAAGGCTATTTCGTACCATAATCCTGCTACATGGTAATATTTTTACAGGATAAAAACCCCTTTCAGAACGGATTTCCTACTACCGTTCTATAATGCCGTTTTTTGTTATTTATTTAAGATATTTAGTAGCTCTTTCTGAACTGACTAGATCAGCACATGACTTTTAAACTAACTTAAATCTATAACACACACAACATCCAGACCCCTGGACTTTTTAATTCATCACTGTGGAAAGGGAAACACACACCAATGATAAAAAATGTTTTGGCCATGCCGGGAATCTAACCTGGCACCTCCCATAGCTCAAAGGGTAGACACGCTACCGCCTGAGTTAAGGTGTCGGACTATAGGGTCTTTTTCCCTTCCAAAATATTACTATACAGTAGGATTCTTATACGAAATAAAGGCCTTCCAGAACGGGTTTCCTACCATTATCAAGGTATATAAAGTTGATTATAAAGACATTTTATCTTTGAGAATATAAATTGATCTTAAATGATATCACGCTATAATATATCATACTATTTGGTTGCGTCGTGAAACAAATTAAAATTGAGTAAGAACACAACCTCTTTCCATTTAACGAGTTATTTCAAATCTCCTCACAAAAACAGGCTGCCTGGATCTTGGTTTTGCCAACTCATGTGCACTGTTTTGAGTCAGTTGAAATCCATTTAAGATAATATTGTTTCGCGCAGAATCGATAAAACTGAAACAATTTCTCAAGTCGTGATGACTGGACAACAGCACGAATAGCTGCGCCATTCAAGCAAATCCTGCTCTTCTTGGGCGAACATGTGAATCAAGCTGTTCATATGTCCAGTGAAAAACAAGAACAGAGCAGAAACGTGATCACGTGATGAAGCTGAAACCAGGGTTTTCATGAGGTTCCCCCGAGGAGTTTTTGGAATTAGGTAGCCAACCCTAAAATTAAGGCTAGTTTTCAGAGATAACGTCGATTTTCTCAACAACAAAAAATCCCAGATGATTTTGACTATATTATGTATCCATGAATTGTTTAACATTGCAAACAAATGGGCAACTCTCATGTTCCAATGAAAATGACTTTAAGGGCATTTTACATAAGCAGGAATTTCCAATTTTTATCATATCTCCGCAACAATTTCTGATACAAAATAACATCATTCTAACGTTTTATTCAAATTTTTATTCATTTGGAATATATTTTTTATAAAACCAATAGTTTCTTAGCTATAAGCAAATATTTGGAGCTCTTTGACAATAATTATTTTCATTGATTGTTATGCTCTTTGTTGGACAGAGAGGTTCGTCTTTTCTTATTTTTCCCGTAACAGCGTATATTATTTTTGCTCTTTGTTGGAGTGTTTATTCAGAAATGTAAATTTCTGTGGAAACCAGCAAAGAGCATAAACGAAATCATATACACTGTTACAGAAACATGAATAAATGTCTTTATTTTAAGATAAAAGTGTGTGTGTGTGTGTGTCTGTGCGGTGCATCGTACCATTTATTTTAAATCAACGTACCACCAAAGATGTCTTCGCGTACCCCAGGTTGAATACAACTGTTCCAAACTATTTTCGCTTTACCTTGTTAGCCTCCCTAACCACTCGGCTACGAGGACGAGTTTTTAACCGTACCCTTCTTCGTCTCTCTCTCTTGAATGAATAGATTCTTAGCAATTCTGCAGACACGCAAGGGTTTCGGGTCCCCCTCCTCAGACGTAATATATAGCTTCTTGCGAAACAAGGCCGTTTTTCCAGGAAATGGCATCGTTCTTCTGAGAATTATGTTTGTTGTGGTACCTAGGGGTCTTTGCTATGTCATTGTTGTACCTTCAAGGAGAGGAGAGGAGGGGTTAGAGGAGTTTAAAGTCTTGTGCATTTGTTGGTTGGTACTTTGTGCATTCAATAACCTCCAGATATTACTAGCTTTTCTAAAAACATCTTACTATGCCTACTTCTTTTCATGTTGCTGCGGT
Source organism: Timema californicum (assembly GCA_902141385.1). Lineage (NCBI taxonomy): Eukaryota > Metazoa > Arthropoda > Insecta > Phasmatodea > Timematidae > Timema > Timema californicum. The sequence goes on along the minus strand of CABFOW010001360.1, from coordinate 69,299 downwards.
CTAGTTTTCATAAGAAGAACCTTATCTGACAGCTGTAACGTTCACGTATTCATACGTCATATGATCTGTATCAGTCACTTTTTGATAGATATTATCAATACCTATAAATAACAATAATAATATAGTAAAATGTTATCTATGTTGACCGCATAAAAGAAAGTTTTGTTGCATATTTAAAAGTTTCTTCGTACCAAAAACCTACTATAGGTATGTATCATTTCCCATCAGTGTGAAGTGGTTGTGTAGAGGTGTGTTGTAAAGTAAAAAAAATAAGAGTACTGCTTTTAAAAAAAATGTTGTAGTACGTGAAATCTTTAGAAATCAACCAATTAATTTTTCTGTATGCAAAAATGAGCAAATTATAAATATATGCAAATGTGGGGTCGACGATTTTAATTCGAAAAGTGAAGTGTTCTAGTTTGGTTTTACTCGTACATTTACTGATTTAATGCCTTTACAAGTGTTTTTTAAATTAATTTTATTGACACTCATATGAGCTGTATATGGTGAAATATTTATAACATTATTAATAAAATTAATTATAAATATTTATATTATATTATAAATATTTCATTGTGTACAGCTCATAAGAGGGTTTAGCTGCATTTAATTTAAGACCCCTATATTAATTACTTTACCTTAACAATGGTACGCAAAAAGCATAAAAAAAGTTTGGTCACCCTTATAACTCGTCAACTGTAATGATTTGAAATCATTGAATTACTATTTATAGATTATAGTTATACACCTCTTAAGATTGTGATATACCATTTTGATGGTTGAATGACCTTGAGCTCGCTTGCTTTGAAAAAAGGCAACTTAAATTGGTTGTGTGCCATTTCAAATTATTCCCAAATTGAGACTTTAGTGACTGTTGGGGAAGGAAGACATTTTTATTATTTAGATATTATTGCACTCTATCCTTTATTTACACAATTTAATATATTCATTTTCTGGATTACCACGAGAACAAACTGGCAGTGATTCACGGACCAGAGCCTTGTTCTAATCACAATGGTCGTGTTTTTTGAGCCATACTTTGTGGTACGTTTTGACTTTCACACACGTGCGAAACACTACAGCAAATTTTTCACACCATTACGCAGAAAAAACTATGGTGTCATGATGTCACGGACTTAATGATATAGTCATTGGTTTACATAAAACAAATGATAAATAATTTACAAAATGTCATCAACATATCCTGCTAAAAAATATTAACAACTTCATAACTATCCGCATCTGGACGCGTGGTCTGTCCATTTAATTTGGTTTGTCGGAGACGTGGAGCTCGGGAGTTCAAATCCCAACCGTAAGAGTGTTAGAAAAAAATGTTGTTTTCTCTCTCTCTCTCATCTAGATTCTAGAGCCCGATTTTTTTTACAACTAATTTATAGAAGAGTGGAAGGGTCTTTTTCCTACAAGAATCCAACAGGAAAAAAAGGTCCTTTAGAAAGTTATATACAAGAAAATCGGACTATACTTTCCATAAACCTACATCATCAACATAATTCTACAGCACGACATTTCTTAGCTCTCCGAGTATTTCTTTTCCACTATCCCATGAGTCAAAATTTCTGTTTCATCCAGAACGATGCTCCAAATGACATAAAATTATTATTTTTAATATATCTATAAAACTTTTAAAATATTAAAAATACTCTACAAAACTAATGTCAAAAAATAGTAGGTCTAATAATTTCAAAAATTGAATAAGTATTGTTTTAATTTTAATATAAAAGCGTATTGGGGAGAAATAAATTTATGTTAATGAGGCTTAACAATTATTCTAAATTTTCAAACAAGGCTCAGGTGAGTGTTTTTTAGAAACGTTGTTTTGAAACATTGGCATAATTTCACCAACCAAGTCTAATTTTTGTGTCAAGGTCTCTTTCGGAGACCATTTCTATAATAGGCCAATATAAAATTAATTTATGAAACTATGAGCCATTAGCAGGTATATAAAGCTAGAATGTTTATCCGTAAAACAATAGCACACACTTTTTTCTGTTTGTAACTGAGAAACATATCATGAGCATGTTATATACTATTTAGTATTTGACTCATGGCAAGGTCGCGTGTAAGAAAAGGTAAACATAATACACTCAATTTCTTACTTCACTCGAGTAATTAGCGTTTCGCACGTCTGAAAATGGCATTCGTCATATGCACATGTGCGGTATCAAATACTCGGCATATCAGTGAAAACGTTTGTTTGTTGAAAATGTACAAACATCGGTAGTAGTTCATTGGACTTTTAAAAAACTAGAAAGCAGAGGGTCGATCATGGCTGGAGGTTTTCACATAAAACAGTTTTACTTTTTTTTTTCTTTCCATCCTGGCGAATTTCCGTAGACAGTTTTAGAAAAAAATCCGGCATCTTGGCTCAATCGGTAGCGTGCCTGTTTACTGAACTAAGGGTCCCGGTTTCGATTCCCGGCGTGGCCGAAAAATGTATCACTGGTGAAATCTGTTTTAACCCTTTCACAGGATTTGTTAACGTCCAGGAACTGGATGTTGTGCCCTTCCTAATCTTAAATTAGATTATAAGGCATATGAAGCTACGGGAGGTCTAGCAAGCCGGTGGCGGCGAATATATGGCTGGAATCAAAAAACTTACCCAGGCCACAGGAATGGATGCAAAAGAGTTTTAGAAAATAATCTTGAATTTTATTTGATAAAATGATTGGAAGCTATAAATTGAAGGTGACCTGGTGGTCTAGGGGTAAGGTGTCAGACTTCTATGCTGGCGGCTGGGATTCAATCCCCGGTACCGGCATAGATTTATCTGATTACCAAACCCTTCCTTCACCTCTGANCACCGTGGTTCGGATTCCACGTTAAACTGTAGGTCCTGCATTTCTTCTCACAATCACCCTACCATTACACATTAGCGTAAGTGCGTATAACCCGAACGGGTAGTAAGACGCGGTGCTAATAATAATAATAATATAAATTGAATACGACATGAATAAAGTTGATTTTTTGTTTGTTTTGCGATTGCTTAATCATTGGACAGCTTCAAACAATCAAAATTTTACCAAAATAAAGATAATTTTTGCTCAAGTTTTGGACCCTAATAAAATAACATGATCATTTAATGTTATAGTGATTGACACTGAATGTGATTGTTAATCAAACCTTTGTGAGCTCAAAGAGGAAACATTTTAAATTTCAATCTAAAATTGATTTACATTTTAAAATATTTAGGCTAAATTTAAATGCGATAAGTAAATAAAGATTTTGACTAAAGATGAAATATATTTGGTTTAGGATCGTATTCAAACTCATATTGGCTAAAATATGAAAACAATCTTACATTGAATTAATTTAATTTTTTGTTCTAGGAAATATCGGATTCAAGGTTATATTATATATTTTTTTTTTCACACTTTGAATTGGATTTTGTTTTAGTTCCCAACTGCTCGTTGGGGGTCCAACCCCAGCAAAATTATAGGACAAATCCAACAACCTGACCATTGATTTAACATTTAACTGTATGTATGGATGTTATAAGGAATGCATAGGTTAGTAAAATAAAATGTTGTTAACATATTTGTATTATTTTCTAAATTTCCTAATGTGTGTGTTATTTTCCACACCCTCCAGAAGCCCCTGGATGACCTAAAAATCTGAAACTGCGCACCACTTTTAGTATAGACCACGGGACAGAGCAAATAAAGCCGGACTTTAATTTTGGTTATTTAATAGAAATAGTTAATTTAAGGCACTCCATTACTTTATCCACTCTTAGGGGGCGTTCAAGTATTACGTAAGCACCTTAGAGGGGGAAGGGGGTTCGAGCTTTGCTTATTTTGCTGACAAGGGGGTGGGTGTCAGAAAAATGATTACGTAAGACAGAGAAAGACGGGCAAAATCGAGGGAGGGTGCATCGCAAGCTGTTGGGACTTCGGGCTATAACGAACACCATTTTCAGTACCTTTTACGCGCGTTAAAATGGTACAATCGAATGATGGGGACTTTTGACAACTTATTTAGAAAGGCAAAGTGAAAGTGGAAACCAATATTCAGCTTACTCACTTGGCATTTTTCTGAAGTGACGCCCGATTTTCGCCAAAATTACTGGATTAAAGCAATGTTAACTCTAAATGAAGATTTTATTAAATGCATATAATAGCGACGTGTGTAATACATTTTGTCAGTGAACATAAATATCATAATGACCATATATATAAATTTAAATTATGGGTTTGACTAGATTCTTAACTATTGTTATTATTACTATTATTATTATTACAAGTGTTTGTGTGTGTGTGTGTGTATGTGAAAAAGAGAGTATGTGTTAGAGAGAGAGAGTATTTGAGGGAGGGTACCTGATAAAGTGTGTGAGGGAATGTGTGTAAGAAAGATAGTGTGTGTGAGTCTAAGTGAAATTTTAGGAAAGAGACTGTGAGAGGTATTATGTGAAAGAGAGAGAAAATATGAGAGCGTGTTAAAAGGACTTTGAGAGAAAATTTTAGAGGGAGAGAAAAGTTAGAGAAAGTTAGAGTGGAAGAGAGTTAGAGAGAAAGATTTAGACCGAGAATTTAATAGAAAGAAAGATTGAGAGAGAGTTTTAGAAGTAGAGGGATAGTTTGATTGAGGGAAAGTGTTTGAGAGAGAGAGTTTGAAAAAGAATTTGAGACAGAGAGGGTGTTTGCGAGAGAGGGAAAATGTGAGAGCGTGTGAGAGAAAGTTTGATAGAAAGTAAGAGTTTGAGAGAAAGCGAGTGAGTTTAAAGAGAGTGTGATAAATATAATGTGTGAAAGATTGTTTAATAGTGTGTGTGAGTGGAGAGAATGTTTGAGAGAGGGAAAAGGTCTGAGAGAAGATGTGTGAGAGAGTGTGTGTAAGAGAGGGAAAAAGTCTGACAAAATTAGAGAAGATGTGTGAGAGAGTGTGTGATAGAGGCAGAGTGTGGTAGAGAGAAAGTGTCAGAAAGAGAGAAAGAATGTGAAAAGATGGATGTGCTGCGCAAAACATTATTTGAAATATTCCCCCTTCAAAATTTAGTAGCAACATGGAAACATCTAAACTGATTGTATTCCTGAGAATGTGAAAAGATAGATGGAGTATACAAAACATTACTTTGAAATATCATTCCCTCAAAATTACGTGGTAGCATGGAAACATAACTGAACTTACTGTATTTGTATTGTGTTACTATTTGATAAAATGAATATCAAAACCCATTATTTGAAAAATATTAACGCCAAAACCCATATTTAGATAGTTAGAATGTCTATTTTTAAACATATTTCAAGATAATTTTATCGTGTTTGATCTTATAATACAAACTAAAACATATTTAAACATCATTGTATCGTTTATATTATATTTTTATAGCTCATGCGCTAAACAAAACCTATAAAATATTTTTATTAAACTGATAACTTAACCTTTTAATTTGTAAAATTATGATCGATATTATTGATTTTAAAGCGAATTAAAGATACCAACATTCCAATAATAAATAAATGCTTCCCCAGTCCAGGAAATCTCAATCTAGATGTGTTTTAACCAACATCTAAAGTGAAATCAGCATCCAAAGAGAAATATTTTATTTGAAGATTGAAAGATGTAATGACTTGTTTTCGGACCAACAATAAAGATTCAGTTATTATTTTGTAGCCATATATATATATATATATTATATATATATAATAATATATATATATATATATATTATTTAGAAATTTACAGCCATGCAGCAAATAAAGCAAACAACGGTTTCTATGGTGAAAACTATATGTGAAAATAGGGTTTTCGTGTAAATATACTATTTTCCCTGACATTTTGGACTCCTAATCGTTAAAATGAGAGCTCGTTTGTCAAAATTTGTTCAGTCATTTCCTCATGCCCCACCTTGTTTGGTTTCCTTTCTCTGCATATTTATAAAATATAGTTCATCGCCCATGGACGTGTCTGATCTTGCAATTTTGGAGGACGACTTTATTTCCAACTCGGTGGGTGAGGGGAGGAGGGGAGGATACACACATTATTACCAACTTGGAGAGGGCCATATAAGCTTTGGGAAGGGGACACATATTGGGGATATTATTATTGTCATTCACTACAATCAATACTTATATATATATATATATTTATATAACATAAATGTAGCTGAATCTAATATTACGTTTAAATATTTAGTTCGACACTCGCGGTTGAACCTTAATATAAATTCAAGATTTTAACTAGACTCCAAATTGGTTTATGAATAGGCCTACATTCAAGAGGGTTATTCATTTTATATTGATTGGTTAACACTTAATTTAAGTGAACATTGACGTAACCAAACACCTTACTTCTTTCATTAACTACCGTACTATATAAATTTGTTTATGTAATACAGCCACGTAATTTATTACATTTGAGAAATAATGTTTCTCAAGTATGTTTTAGGGTGAGATGGATAACTTGATGGATGGACTTTCCCATAAAGTAAAAATATCGGAGGTGACACGTCCTACAAATATTTTACCCGCCATGATATCACTTACTATTTGTTTGTCAATCTAATATCATGCCTAGATTCACGGGTAATATCTTCACCTTGGATAACCTTTTCGGAGACACCACAAATAAGGGAGAGTACCTCAGGCGATTTTAATTGGTTTTTCTAAAGAAAGTTTAGCAGTTAGGCCTGAAGGTCTTGTTCAGAATCCTCATATGTTTGAGTAAATAAAATACGAATCAGGACTCCATTTTACATCCCGTTCAGTAGTGAATAAATCTTCGTCTGACATCAGAATCTTTAGGAAAGTATTGTTTATCGCACCATATCCCTCCTTAGTTAGATGACTTTTATTGCACACGGCAACGGTAGGATTTGTACGATACTTTTCGTAACACTTCACGCATAAATAATAGTAAAGCTTACCAAAAACATACAAACACTTACTACTATTCAGTGACTTGGTAGCATACTTGACATAAACAAGAAGCTAATAACGTGTGCGACACCGCACAGTCACATGTACTGCTAATAAGCAAGCTCGACTAGGCCACGAGCTGACGTCACAACAGCGCTGTGCTCTAGGGTAGGGTTGAATGCTGGCCGGTATAGGGAACGAGCCTACCTTGTACTCTAGTAACCTCAGTGATCTCTTTACTATACTGGACACATATACACACATCCTTGCAACGGACCAAATCGTTACGCTTAAGTTTGTCGTCTGTTTGGTTGTGAGGGGACAGATTTAACGGTTTCTTTCAACGTTCTTATGCGAAAACTTGTTTCTGGTGAATAAAAGTATTATTGTTTGAAAATAATGAAGTATTCTAACCCATTTGGCTGAAGACACATTTACGTTAAAGGATATTCAATTAAGTTTTGAAGTTAATATCATACACATACGAATACAATCTTTAATATATTAACATACGTAACTATCGCTCATGTTGTTTACATTCTGCCAAGTCTACAATATATTTTAAGTTGGCTATTAGCTTATTATATTGGTTTCAGAAACAATATTATAATATTGAAAGTTCGATAACTATAATGAATAAAGGTAGCTTAAAACTTAATTACATCTGTTTGAATGACAAACTTAGTGTAGTAGCAGTTTTACATTCAAACTATCGTTTAGGTTATAGGTTTGTAGGAAATATTACTATATAACAATATATTTAAAGTTGCCTCTTAGCTTGTGTAGTCTATTGCTTTCAAAATCCATATTATATTTTTAATGTTCGTTAACTTTAATTAAATAAAGTAGCTTAGCACTTAATTACATGTTTGAATAATAAACTTTGTGTAGAATATTTAGGATATAGGTTTGTAGGAAGTATTACTATATTTGCTTACATCATCTTATTTAAAGAAACAAGTCACGAGTGTTGAACTTTTTATCCTCTTCGAACCTTTAATAAACGCATTTATTTCATTTAACTAATCATACATTGATATTTGAATGAATATATGAGATATTATCTCATATATTCATTCAAATTCGCGAACTATGTCAAAATGCCACATTGCCTTGTATGTGTGTGTAAGAGAGAAAGAGATACCCGAAAGTGTTCTTCTCTCTTACACAATGGTGTGCAGACGACAGTTCAAAAATTTTAGTCACAGATGTCCATCCAGTTATACAGAGATCATTGAGTAGTAACCTTGAGTATAAGGACCCATCAAGATAGCCAAATAAATCTCAACAATTGAAATTTCTCAGTGGAAGTTGGATAAATGGCGGGAGGGAGGGGAGCTCAACATATCCAAAACTAATACATTCAATTACTTTTATGTGTGGTAAAGAACTTAAATTCGTTAAGCAGGTATGGGAACCAATACAAATAAATATTTAAATAATAATATTTTAAAATGGCATTCTGTAAAATAGTGGTGATGGACTATAATAGAACAAAACCTTTTGAGATAAGATATAAAATAAAAAAATGTCATTTAGGTAGAGATAAATCAAACTCCAAAATTAGACTCTAAATTTCACAAAGTGAGTTGGGAAAAGCGGGTCTAGGGGTGGGGAGGTTCTAAATCTACAAAACTAATATAAACAACTACATTTCAGTGCAATTATATAAAATTGAAATTTGGCAGGCCAGTAAATACACAATTACAAATAACTATTAAATCTGAACATTTTAAAATGGTACTCCAGGAATTTAAAGGGGTGAGGGGAGAAGTTATAAAAAACTTTTAGGTGTATTAGAAAATTGAAATTTGGCTGACAGGTAGAAGTACAACTTATAGCTAACGAAATAAATCTTAAAACTTTAAGTGTTTAAATAGGAGCTAGAGAAATTATGATTGGGGAGAGGGGAGGGGAATTTCCAAAACTAATAGAAACAATCACTAACAGAACAATTGGTTTGATATTCTAAGGCACTTACTAGAGTAATTCTTTCAATTTAATTCTTTTTTTTAATAGTAAATTAAACTATTTATTTTGGTGTTCAGTGCAACAGTGCCTTCACACAAATGAACCACAGTTAACGTGCTTGCAGTTTTGATCTAAACGTAAGTATGTTTTCAGTTATTTTATGGTTTTGCGTATAAATTAGTTTTAATTAGTTTTGTTTATTATATAGTAAATTTAAACTATTTATATTGGTGTTCATTACAACAATGTCTCCGCGTTAGCGAGCAAATATTTATGCAAAGACTGCAAACATTAAAAAAAAAATTGTTTTTTCTTATAGGTAGTAGTTATGTGGCTTCATCAACATACCAAAAAAAATGCTCGCTTCACACATGTCTGAAATGTGTGTTTTTGGTAGTTTAGATCAAGTTTTCTCAAACTGTGAGGCGCAGCATTGTTTTATCTGTGAACAAATTGTTCACTTCCTCCGGCTTGCTAAAGATCTGATTATTTGTAAAAGAATGAATATTCTATTTGACTTATGAAGCAATAAAATTAATTTTTATGTTTGCATCTACATACTATTTGTATAAAAGTACTTTCTCAACTAGTATGATAATTTTAATTACAGAAATCGACTGGAACTTGAAAAAGCCTTCCTTTTTGTGTTATAAAAACAGAAGCCGACATGAACCATCTTTGTGGTAGGAAAAAAACTCATTCTTTCAAATAACAAGTACATATTTTTAATAAATAGTATTTACATAATAAAATGTTAAACCAAACTTGATATTTTATGGATATTTTCCAAAACCTTACAATTTTTTGTCAATATTTCATAACTTCTACAACGTTCTTATCAGAAATGATAGAAATCAATGAAATAATAAGTGCCTCATTTTTGTATTTTAACGTAAAAAAGTTATTTTTATTCTAAGAACGTGAGACTTAACTATTACTTTTAATGTTCAAGTAAGGATCAAGCGCATAAAGTTTAAGAAAACCTGGTTTAGATGTTTCGATAGAAAAATGTTAATCCACCCAACTTAAATGTTAGCGAAGCCGTGGGTAAACTATAGTAAGTTAATATAATTATAAAAAAGCATGAATGGTTGATTAATTCATTTAATAAAATTAATAAAAAAGTATACACAGAAAGGCAGGTAAAAATATATATACTTTGGAACTGGAAAAAGTTCAAAATTCAAAATAATACAAATTTATCAACATGGAGTGGCCACATTTATATGCTAATTACTCAAAATGGGTAGGGGTACAAAACTTTTTCTTAATGATAAAAACCAGTACAAAATCCAATTCAAAGCTTTGGCATTGAAAAATTGAAAAAATTCAAAATAATACAAATGGAGTGGCCACATTTATATGCTAACTCCTCAAAAAGGGTACGGGTACAACATGTGGTACAAAATGGTACAAAACTAATTCAAAAATAATAAAACAAAATTATTAAAATAGAGTAGCGACATTTATTTGCTAATTACAACGAATGTTTCCGAAAACAACATAAACACACTTTAAATAAATGACCTAAAAATTAACTTTACAAAAAGTAATTTAGCCTAAAGTCGTTTGGCCTACTATTCAGGCCAAATGACGGGTACCCTTAGGAGTACCCCATACAAGCAGAAATTTCAAATTTTCATCATTTCTCCACAACTATTTGAGATATGAAATAACTTTATCATTTAAAAGTTGTAGTACTATTAAATATAAAACTCTTTTATTTGAAATGTTCCTTTATAGAACCAATAGTTTATTAACTATAAGCAAATATATAATATCCAGGTCTTTGAAAACAAAATTGATTGTTGTGCTCTTTATAGTGGACAGATCACAGAGATGTTACTTTTTTCTTGAAATGTCTTGAACAGTGTACATATTATGTTTCCCAAATGTTATGAGTATTTTAAGATTAACGAGAGAGAAAGTCTGTGCAATACACCGTACACATATATATAATTTAAAAAACTGATTTATAGCGAACCGACTATACGTATTGTCCTCCGGTAGAACCTGGGTTGGCCGAGGAAGGAGGGGAGAGGCTTTTAATCCAACGCAGGTACGAGTTACAGTATTTAGCGTTAGATAAACACTACCTCACTGTCGCTTTGTACAAGTTGTGGTGGGGAGCGTGGATTAAAGCGGAACATCCACCCTGGATGTTTATCGGCGAGGTAGGGATGGATGAAAGGACGCGTATGGGAGGAACAAAAAGGTTGGTTGAAACACCGGTTTCGATACCTCGATATTTTGTTGCTGTTAAGATCGTTTGAGATGTGCTCGAAAATGATGCCCTACCGACCGATGAGAGGTATCGTGTTCGAATTCGCGGTGGAGGAGCTTGGAAAAAAGTATATGCTCGTGGGGTAATTAAAGCGGAATAATGTGCGAGGTTCACTTTTTAACTATACTATTGTTAAAAACAATCCTCAGTAAACAAAATATTTTGAAAGATAAAAATACATACCTTGGTGGGCTATCGACGTAAACCTCGCCCTCAAGTGACCGCTTATCACCAGACCAGAATTGGCCGCACGGATAGTGTGCCTGACATTGGTGATTGGAGATTAATTTTCGACCAAAGAGAGAGTAGACGTGGTGCATAATAATAATAATAATAATAATAATAATAATAATAATAACAAAAATAAAAACTAATTATTGGATTAGCGCGTTAGTATTGAGAACGATATCTTGGGTTAGGACAAGTTGCTTCGGGATTCGAACAATTATCATTATTATTTATTGATTTTAATTATCATTTTAAAAGATCAGAAAAAAATAATGGAATTCCAGAATTGTGGGGAAAACCAGAATAATATCAGTGAATAAAAAAATAATTTTTAAAACGTGACAAAACAAATTTAAAAATAATTGAAAATAGTAAGATACAACTTCATTGTAATTAATCATACTTTATTTGTCTCTTTTAAGTCGCAGAGACACCACAAAATAGATAGGCCTACTTAAAGTTCGTTCACGGTAGGAGTTTACCTGGGAAATGACTTTTTTCCCTACCAGAAATCTATTATATAGTAGGATATTGGTAAGAAAAAAGACCTTTCCCAGGTAAACTCCTCCCGTGAATGAACAATACACTCCGTTTACCCTGAATGGTAGAAAATAGCAAGCAGTCTTACCTTGACGGACTACACTATGGCTATATTTTATAAACTACGCCATAGTGAAACTAATCAAGGTAAGCTTGCTACCTTATGACGAGTTCAATTTTAGTAGGAAAAGCCTTATTTGACATCTAGAAAAGTCGCCAAATTTACTTTCACGCTTTCATACGTCAAGTCATTAGTCATATGATCTGCATCTGTCACTTTTGATTGAAAATATTAATAGCAACTTGTAAAATAACACTAATAATCTATTAGCGTGCTATCAGTTTTGGGCGTAGAGAAAGTTTGGACTATTTAAACATTGCTTCCTACGAAAATCCTACTGTAGTTATAACAATTTTAAAATGCGCGATCATCCACACAACAGTTTCAGTGGCCGCATGGTCTAAGGCAGTGGTATTCAACTTTTGTTTTATTCGCGTGCCGCCAAATGTAACTTATCTTCCAATTTTAACCATAAAGTTGTTGGTGCAAGTTATACCAACTCTATAATCTACATACAAAATAATATATTAAATTATAAGTTTTAAATTAGGTGTATATAAATATATAGGGGCTTATTATATTTTACTTAGCTCCTCAAGTGCCAATCTCGCGATACAACTTAACTGCCGAAAGCGAGGAGATGGGGGCTCGAATCCCGATCGGCTATACTGAGAATGGTTTTTCTTTTTTAGTTTTTTACACTCTCCCCCTACGCATATGCTGGTACGTTTCCTCTAAATACATCCCTTATACATTAGCGCAATTAGTGCATATAGCCCAAACGGTTAGTAAGATTCGTTGATAAAAAATATTATTTTATTTTAACACTGCGTCTTACTACCCGTTCGGGTTATACGCTTATATGCTAATTACGCAAAGGGTTTTTGGGATTAATAAGGCTATATTAATAGGAAGTGTACCCGCATTTGCGTGGAGAGGAGTGGAAAACCATTTGGGGGGGGGGACCTCAGTACACCCGACTAAGTTTCGAACCTCGATCTCCCCGTAGTTGGCAGTATAGCCTACTGTTAATAGTAGCGCGTTAGGCCACGTGGCCACTGAGGCGGGTAAAAAAAAAGATAATACACTTGAATATATTAATGGCACCATTTCCAAATTCGAACATGAAATTTATTCGCTAGTACTCCAGATTTGGACTAATGCAACACAATTGTGTATTACCTAAAGTGGTAATGATTGGCCACTCTTGCTATGCACCGCAGCTTGGGTGAATATTACTTGAGAGGATTAAACCATGAAAATCCCTTGTTAAAGGAGAACTGTTGTTAATTAGTTTAAAGATGGATGTGGATATATATATATGTTTCTATATATGTATATATATATGTGTGTATGTTGCTTGTGTGAGTCCTGTTGGCGGTGTGAGAGCGAAAAGGGGGAAGCGGGGCACGTTAAAGCTGATGTGCTATTGCCAAGGATACAATAAAATAGTCGGATGTTTTTTATGTTGCATTTTAAGGTGGGAGTGTAGGGAGCGCGAAAAAAGGCAGTATTTTTTATTTAGTTTTTATACAGGCACATTTTTTGGGTCCAATTAAATAAAATTATTCTTCCATAGATACGTTCAGTTTAATTTTCTTCATATGATGGATGACCTCAACGATTGTTGAATAGATGTCAAGGGTTTCCTGGAATTTAATTACAACTTTTTCTCTTCATTTAAAAAGTTTCTCATCTAATACCGCTATGCTCAGGACAGGTATTCAACAACTGTTGATATCACCATGTGAAGAAAAATTTCTGTTTCTACTGGAGCAATATTTGATTTATTTTGGCCGAAAAAGTTTGGTACAAAAACTACAAAAACAAACCTTTTCTCGTGTTCTCTACACTTTCAGCTGATACACGTAGACTATGTGTTAATTGTTACGTGGATGGGGCCAAGAATGAGGAAGGTATAATTCAGAAGAAATGTACCTATGTTTTAATTGATAGGTGCGAGGGTGAAACCATCTTAAAAACACTCAGTACACTCGGCCGAGATTCAAACCAGTCACCCCAGCAAACCAGACTGAATGGGATCTACATTTTAATCAAGTTTTTGTTTTGAGAATTTTTTGTCATTTTTTTGAAATTTGGGTTATTCAACGTGCTTTTTCTGAACAGAAATAATATCAACACATGACTTGCAATCAATCGAGGACTAAATTTTAAGTCTACTAGGACCTGAACCAAAATCTCTCGCGCAGTTATTAGAACATAGCATGGGCTTAATACCCCTCTATCAACCTAAATTAGGTTAAATTGAGTGAAAATAAAATCATCCAAGAAAAGAGAACAATTCACTTTCTCAAAAAATATTAGACGCGTTGGTTCAGTCGGTAGCGCGTCTTTCTATTAAACTAAGGGTCCCGGTGTGGGAATGGTTTTTCTTAAATGGTTTTCCCTCCATCCTCTCCCACGTGAATGCGGGTATATTTTATCTCCCTTTATACTTTCCACAACATTGTGGCTCTACGGCTAGACCAAACAGGTGGAATGACCAAGCGCACAAAAAATAACCTAGTATTCGGGTAGTCGGTGTGCGTGAGGCGGGAAGAAGGGGGAGGGGGGATAGTGACCCTGCATTTACTTGTTAAACTAGATGTCTTAGCTACTTAACAATCCATTTAGGTGGTCGGATGATCCGAGACGTTATTCTCGCCATAGACTGGACTGCCGATGATGGTAAGATCGGTTTCCGAAACCCGGTTGGGTGTGCTTATTATGTTTTTTCCTCAATTGGTTTTCCTTTCATATACGCAAATTCGGGTACACTTATTATTCATACTCATTATCATAATTAGTACATAAGCGTATAACCAGAAAGAGTATTAAGACGTGGAGACAAAAAAAAAGTTACTTGTAATATATAATTTTAAACCATTCTTCTTTGTTAATTTTTTCCTGCAGAAATATCTATTTTTTAGCTACCAATTTTAAAAGCGAAGAGCCGGAACACAAAAAAGTATTTTAAACATTGCAAATTTCTAGCGAGAGTATACCGACCTCTATTCGAACCCCGACTTCCCAGTCACCCTGGCCAACTGAACAAGATGAAACTGGTGCCTTTGTCCACGTGCCCACTAATGTGGAAGAAAAAAGTTTATGAATGCTGAAATGGCAGTTTGCTCTGAAGCTTTCATGGATAAGGACATTTTATTCATAGCAGTCAAACCAAATTTGTTTATTCTTCCCCACCCTACTGCCCCTAAAAAAACTAATCTGATGAATACTTTTTATGTGTGTGTATGTGTGTTGGAAACCAGCAGCCCACAACAGATAAAATGAAAATTAATGTTGCAACGCTCGTCGTTAATCAGTAGCATTCATAATGAATAATTCACGCTTACCAATTTTTTATAAGCATAATAAAAATGTCTATAATGTAACATAAATTTTAACTTTGTTTGTGTGTGTATGTTTCTCTCCTATCGGTTTCTGATTGCTCGGTTATCTGTAGGTCCTTTATCCGTATTTGTTGTGTTTTATTTTGCTTCAAGATTAATCTTTGTTTGTTTGTGTGTGTAACCTATGTGCAAAGAGAATTCATTTTCAACCACGAATAGATAACCTCAATTTCCAATTTAGTGAATGCGTCCGTAATTGTTTCTTCCGGACTATTAAGAATGATTCAAGACGAGTGCGTCAAACTGACGTCACAATCATCCTATTGTATAATGTCATTGGAAGAACCTTTTTGGCAGCTCTAAAAGCTACTCCCCCCCCACTTCGTGTTACTACCCGTTCGAGTAATACACACAGTTATAGTAGTTAGCACCGCGTCTTACTACCCGTTCGGGTTTTATACGCCTATGTACTAATCACTCTAATGTGTTAGGGATTAGGAAAATTTAATCTAGAAGTGCACCCGCATTTTCGTGATATGAGCGTGGAAAACCAACCTTAATTGCACCCGACCGGAATCGAACCCCGATCTCCCCCATCTTCGGCAGTCTAGTTTAATGCGAGAGTAGCGCGTTAGACCACACGGCCACCGAAGTGGGGGAGTAATACACGTATGTACTAATTATTACGCTAATGATTTAGGGATAGGTAAGGTTGGATTTAAAGAAAGTGAAGCGAATTTTCGTAGAGGGAGAGAGTCAAACCATTTAAGAAAAAAAAACTCATTACACTCGACAGGATTCGATAGGCCCGTCATTGGAAGTCTATAGTCTATTGCGAAATTGACGCCTTCGACCAGGAATGCCAAACTTGTTTGATTATGAGGGTCACATTGAACATTAAAAGTAAAAGTATAACCTGAACGGGTTGTAAGACATGCTGCTAATAATAATATAACATTTAAAATACCATATTTAAAAAAATCTGCCAATATCTTAGTTACAAAAAAATCAACATGGTATACAAAAAAAGGCTTATAAAAAATATATATGTATCATTTAATATTAGTGTTATAATGTTATATTTATTAGTGGATAACCCGCCTCGGTGGCGTAGTTGGCTAACGCGCTGGTTGTGTTGAGCTGCTCGACTGCTGAGGACGGGGAAATCGAGGTTCGAATCTCGGTCGGGTGAACTGGGGGTGATTTTTCCTAAATAGTTTTCCACTCTCCCTTTACGTAAATGCGGGTTCACTTCCTCTCATTCAACCTTCCCAATTCCAAATCCATTAGAGTAATTAGTACTTAAAGCGTGTAACCCGAACGGCTAGTAAGACGTGATGCTAAACAAAAATATATTAGTGGATAGCGCAAATTGCTATTCTGAAAAAGGCTCTAGTGGCACCATCACATTTTCTAGATACAGCCCCGAATAAGACACGGTGATACTGTATCTTTATTTACAGGGCCAGCCAACAATCTAAATATTTGCTATTTTCTCAGTAAGATAGCACAACACACCTAGGTTGTGCCTTACCCGGCAATACGTGACACCACACAGTAAATACACACACAAGGAATACTCGATATAGCATTTTAATAAAACAGTCAAATAAGGAAAACGTTCGTGTGACGGGAGATTTAAAGCTATAATGTATTTCGCAATGCTCCGTGCAAACGTACGATATAGGCCTATATGTAATTCAGCACAGAACATTTTTCTGTACATTTTTCAAATATAACATTTTCCAGTGAAATTTAAATAAGAAATTTTATTCGGTAAAATTTAAACCGAAAAATTATTTTTCTATGGTTAAATTACAAGTAAAGTACCAAAGTGATGTATTCGTAAAGGTTTTTACTATAATATTAGAGTATTAACACTATCTGGCCAACAGCAGACCCCACGCTAGTGACACATTCAACCACCAAGCGCTGTAGTCAAAACGTGAGTGGGAGAAGATAACTGGAATCGCTGCTATTGCTATATAGGAGCTCATTTGACAATGTTTCTGGCGACGTCCTTATGATTTAACTGAAGTTTAATAATAAAACTTTGGAGTATCTCAATTGCATTTATTCTCTTTAAATAATTGGAAAGTATTTCGGAAAAAAACTAAAGGAAAATATTCCATTTAAAATTTTAAGCTATTTAAATATATATAGTATATATATATATACTATATATATAGTGTATACATATATATAGTGTATACATATATATAGTGTATACATATATATATACAGTGTATATATATAAATTCCTTTAAGAAAAAGTATATTTTGAAACTGGTCTTCATATTTTTTGAAATTTTATATATATAAAATTTCAAAAAATATGAAGTACAGTTTCAAAATATACTTTATATTTTAATTTATACGCGTATATAAAACAAAACTTTTTCTTAAAGGAATTTTAATTTAGTTGGTAACAGAAAATAATGATTAAAACAATGGCTGTTTGAACGCGCGAATTTTTTTTTAGACGTTACTTTAATGGTTATTTCATAATAGTTGCCTTCAGAGCCTCCTCAAGCATAATGTTGGGCCAATATAAGTTTTCATATTTGCGTCCACTTCTATTAGATCATTTTTGTTCAGACGTTGTCTTATGACCTTGATAGGAAATGATTACAAGTCAACAATTATTAATGGATGTCATTGTTCCTTTTTATTATTGCTAATAGGATTTTTATGCAAGGCATATACAATTTAAAACATTTAAATAGGACAACTTTAATATTGTGTGTCCGACACCTTAGCACAGTCGGTAGCATGTCTGGCTACTGAGTTAAGGGTCCTGGGTTCGATTCCAGGCATAGCCGAAAATTTATCATTGATGAAAATATGGGTTTATCCTTTCACGTTGATAAATTAACGGCCGGGATCTGGTTGTTGAGTCTGTCCTATTCGTTGAATTATAAGGCATATGAAGCTCTGACAGGCCTAACCAGCTGATAGTGGAAAGATATATGACTTGAATAAAAAACTGACCCAGGCCACAGACGGTAAACAATAATGGATGTAAAAAACTTAAATATTATGTAAGTAAGTTTAGAGACATTGTTTGGGATCAAACTTTCTATTTCTTCTAAACTATACAAGATAAATAATAATCATTGCATTTTTAGAAATACTTGAGGTTTTGTAATTTTTTACTTATACACTATAATAGTAATAAAATAATATATTATTATTATAGTGTATGAGTATCATTATTAGCACCGCGTCTTACTACCCATTCGGGTTATACGCCATTACACTAATGTGTAACGGTAGGGTGATTATGATTATGAAATGGAGGACCTACAGTTTAACGTGGAATCCGAACCACGGTGGAGGCCTGGCATTCCCCACATTCACAATTTGTGACTAATACACGTCTTTTCAGAGGTGAAGGAAGGGTTTGGCAATCGGATAAATCTGTGCCGGGGCCGAGCATTGAACCCTGGACCCGCAGCACAGAAGTCCGACACCTTACCCCTAAGCCGCAAGGTCACCAATAATAATAATAATATTATTATTATTATTAACAACGACAACAACAATGGCGTGTCCAGACTTCATCAATCTGTAGCTCAGTTTGAGGAAATATTAGCCAGTACTAATGTAGCGTAGCGTTGCTTAGGCGACGCCCGACTGTACTAATCGAACATCTTTTCCTTGGAGACTCTTTCCATGTCTCGATGAGATGAGGGGATAATAAAAGTAAATTTTACGGGGTGAATCCAATGAAGATCTTAACCTAATCCAAGCTAATTTACCAATCCCTGGTTACCATGGGAATTATTCCCCTTTCGAGAAAATTCACTGGTACTATCCGGGAATCGAAACCGGGACCTCTAAATCAGCAGCCAGGGACCCTGCATATATACCACGAGGCCAATTTTCTTATACACTTAATTTGAAAACCCTTTCGACTAAAAAAACAAAACTGAATAAATATTAACTAAAACTCTCAGATTAAAATCATGTCCTGCAAAATACAGTACAATACATTAGCGCTAAAGTTGCTGATAAAAGGTAAATTTATTTTTTATTAAAAAAATGTATCAAACCTTATTCTTTCTTCGTGACAAAATATCACATCTTATTCCTAGTTCTGTGTCATACTATAAATAAATGTCTTATTCCCACGAAATATTACGTGAGACCAACTATTTACATCCTTAACTGTGACAAAGTCCCAAAATTACAAATTACTCAGGATTTAGATTATCTAGTTTCTGTCAAATTTGGATAGACAAGTTTCTAGTGTACTTGCTAAAGGATTTTCGGGTTTATGTAAGTTTTAAGAAGGAAAATAAAATTAGGGCCTTTGCCGTATCATATTTATTTATTATAATCGATGGCATGGTGGCCCCTTGAGTCCCGGGGCGTGCTAGGACGCTTTTAAGTGGCCAACCATGGCCATCATTGTTTTAGTACGGTTTCTCTACTGAATTAAGTACGAGAATCTCGCTCGTATGCATTGGACATAAAGGAAGAGCGCATAGATCCCCGTTACTTACAAAGACAAGATGGAAAAAAAACCCAACCAAACCGTTAAATGCAGTTGGCGAACCTGGTCGCATGGCGTTTCCTCGAGACTTGTTTTTAGTAAAACGTGATTATTTCATTTCTAGTTTCTGGCGTGAACATACCGGAAATACCTCCCTGAGTGGTTTTGACAATCTTGTCTGGTGTGTCGCCGCTCTGTACACGGTAGGTTGTGGACGTGGCTTGAGGTGGTGGCGGCGAGGACGATGATGATTATAATTATAAGGTTCTCCCTCTGCATTTACATCGTGACTCCTAAAAACCATTACATTTATAGAAGGGTTCTTATAGGAAAGCCTTTCAGAAAATACAAACTTTTTTTGCGGTCAACATCGGTAACACTAGCTTCGGTGGCCACAGCGGTCGGCAACCTACGGCTCGCAGACTGATTTTATCTGGCCTGAAAAGAATTTAGAAAACAAACAATTTTGTTTATAAAATAAGACTAATTACTAATTACTACATGAGAAATATAAAATTAAAATTTTGTACTCTATATTTTTTCCAAACCGGTCTACCATTTTTCTTTTTAGCCCCATGTGTCCAGCAATATCAAAAAGGTTGCTGACTTCTGGCCTAAAACGTCACTCTCACAATATACTGGACTGCTGACGATAAGACCGGGTTTCGTATCTCGGTCGGTTGAACTGATGATTTTTTGTTAGTAGTTTTCCACTCTTACACGCAAATGCGGATACAATTCATATAAATTCAACCTGTATCATCCCTAACACATTAGCATAATCAATACATATGCCTATAACCCGGATGGGTAGTAAGACGCGATGATAAACAACATAATTGGTATAGTCCAACACCTTATCTCAATCGGTAACGTGTCTCTATATTTAACTAAAGGTCTCAGGTTTTATTCCTGGCATGGCCTAAAAATGTATCTTTGGTTAAACGTGGGTTTACTCTTTCACAGTGATGAATTAACGGCCGAAGGCTGAGCTTTATGTTTGTTAAAGATTTAAGTTAGTTTGTAAGTCGTGTGCTGATATAATCAGTCTGTTCAAGAAGTGCTACCTCAAATTAAAAAACACACAGAAAACTAGCCTTGACATTGAGCAGGAATACAAAAATTCATGATTGTTACTTAATGATTGGGAGGGGGAGTTATTGAACCACCCCTCTCCCCCTAAACCTTCCTTGGTACGGCCCTGGTTATCATGTTCTCCGTATTAATTTCGATACAATTTCATGTTTAAAAATGGTACGTGGTCACTTTGAAATAAACCCTTGTACTAAGTGTAGTTCTGTCTTCATTAGCACAAGGAGTAATTAGGACTGGTGAAATGTTAATTTATTTTTTTACATTCACTTAAGGATGAACTATTCAAATGTAAGCAGGCCTGAAACCGTGGGAAAGGCTCGGCCCTGAACACTGGCTTATGTAGGCTATGCAGTATTAAGGTGAGATGGAAGGCGACGCGAGAAAAGGCCATTGTTTTTGCAATTTTTATGGCCAAACCTTTTTTGGTCAAATAAAATAAAATATTGCAGCAGTACAAACATAAGTTTAATTTTCTTCATATAGTGATATCAACAGTTCCTAAATATCTGCCATGCGCGTTGTGGCACTATACGAGTATAACAAACTTTTTAAATCAAAATAAAACGTTTTCATTAAATTCCAGAACATCCTTAACAGATTTTCAAGACATTTTGAAGTCACCATGTGAATAAAATTAAATTCTGTGATTGTACTGAAGCAAAAACACAAGAGTTTTCCTCACGACCTCTTTTATTTACGACAAACTGCCTTCCTAACCACTCTTAACGGAGACCAGTTCGTATGCAGCCAATTAAATAAATCAAAAATGTGTTCTTATATGCTCAAAACAAATCAATAATAATAATATGATCGCATCAGTGACATTCTTAATTCGGGGGTTTATTTTTTACTAAGGGCATGTGATAAAATATCTAAATATCGGTTTAGGTCTTTGTAGGCAAGCAAGGGCTGCAGGTGAGTTTCGGCCGCATGAGTTATTTACCTCGAAAGAGACCGTTGAATTGCGGCCCCACATTTTTAGAGCCACATACGAATTGTGGCCTGGGCTGTTGACCTAACCTAACCTAACCTAACCTAACAAACCTTCAAATTTTTACCAAAACCAATGAACGACAAGAAATGAGGAAGCTTGGATACTACTAGGGACGTCAACCTGAGACGATGATAGTTTCTATCTGATATTTAAGATAGCATGATAGAACGCACGCTGCTAATTAGGTGGACGCAACACACCTACACAGAAGCAAAGAGGCCACTCGAAATATGAATATTATTTTTCATGGGATAAATTAGCTTTGTTCTCCCTCTCCCCCTTTCTGAACTGAGTGAAACTAGTACGTATAAAGTTCTTCCTGCCCCCCACCCTCCCAACCACTTTTCTTCCCCACGCCTCGGTCTTTGTATAAGCTTTACCTCGAACTGGTATATCTTGTAACCCTCTCTCTCGAACACACAACATATGTGCACTGTACTGATATTCATAAGGTAACGGTCTCATCAGGTCATTAGTAAATTTAATTATTTTCGGGTCCTTAGCTTAGCTCGACCTGTTTCGCTTCCCACCGTGGGGTGCTCATGAATCACCCATATGACGTAAAGGCTACGAGTGTCTCAATGGGGCTTAAGGTGGAATGGAAGGGTACGCGGAAAAAAGAACAGGGTTTTTGCTGTTTTTATTGAAAAAAAAAAATTTGTTTGGCAAAAAAAAATATATATGGATGGCTTCAGTACAAACATAGTTTAGTTTTCTTCACATGGTGATGTCATCAGTTGTTGAATATCTGTCATGAGCATGGCGGAACTATCTAACACACTTTTTAAATGAAGAGAAAAAATTGTCATTAAATTCCAGGACACTCTTGACAAATATTCAAAAAATATTGAGGTCACCATGTGAAGAAAATTAAATTCTATGTTTGTACTGAAGTAAAATTTTATTTATTTTGTTCAAAAAAATATTTTTCCATAAAGACTATAAAAACACAGGCTTTATCTCGCGTTCCCTTCCATTCCACCTGAAGTTCAAACATCGCTAATCGTTCGTCCTCCACTTAAAGCGCTTTTTTTTTTACGAGATAGCTCCGCTGTACAACACCTTAGCTTAATCGGTAGCGTGTCTGCTGAATTAAGTGTCCCGGGTTCAAAAATATATAGTTTTTTAAAATTTTACTTTTATTTTTTAGCACTGCTTCTTGAATACTCGTTCGGTTTATACACTTATGTACTGATTACGCTAATGGTTTTAGGTAATAGAAAGGTTATATTATTGAAAAGTGTACTCGCATTTGCGTGGAGGTGGAGTTTGAAACCATTTAGGAAAAACCTCTCTCGGTACACCCGACCGAGATTCGAACCTTGATCTCCCCGTCATCGGCAATATAGTCTACTGCAAAAGTAGCGTGTTAGACCACACGGTCACCGAAGCGGGTTATATCATTATTGAAATTGGGGTTTCCCCCCCCTTTCTCATTGATGAATTAACGGTTTGGGTAGCTGGGTGTTGTGTTTGTTCTAGATTTAAGTTAGTTTATAAGTCGTGTGTTGATATAATCATCCAGTTCATAAAGTGCACGTTAAATACCTCATAAGTAATAATAATAGTCTAATAATAATAATTCCATTATTTATTTTCTATAAATCTATACCTTCCTCTGGGATGGGAATGAGTAATGTAGAATTTTAGATAAAATGTACCCGCGCTTGCGTACAGGGAGAGTGAGGAACCATTCAATAAAAACCACCCTCAGTAAATCCGATCGAAATTCCAACAAACTCGTTCTCCCCGTCACCGACAATCTTTTCAAACAGGAGAGAGACGCGTTAGATCGACGGTCAGCAACCTACGGCCCTCGGGCTGGATCCTACCAGTCGGACTGATTTTATCTGGCCAGCAAAAGATTTAGCAAACAATTATGTTATTAAAAATAGGCTTATAGCTTATTACTATATTAGAAATATAAAGTTGACACCTTTCGTGTTTTTTTTTTCAAACTGGCCCACCAAATCTTATTTTTTAAGACCCAGAATGGCCTGTGATGTCAAAAGTGTTTAATACCCCTGCCTTAGACTATGTAGCCACCAATACAGGTAGAGCCACATTTATTAACGGTTTAGCTAATGGATTATAAATGGGAAATTGAAGGTAGCTTAGAGGATGTGCATTCGCATTAGCGTGGAGAGGCGATGAGATGAACCACAGTAATACAGCAAATGTGGAAAACTGGAGTGCAGATTAGAACCCCTGACTCTACCTTCCTGTCACTGGAAAATCAGACCTAATACAAGATTGATCTAACGGTGGTGAACCTTTAGGCCCACACTTTTACTTCTGACGTCAAAAAAGTGTTATTGCATGGCTATAAAATCTTCTACCTTTTCTCTACCCAAATACTATTATTTACCTCCCATCTTCCTCCCCCTGCACCCTCAAACTTTTGAACTGGTAATACCATCTAAAAACTACCTTACATACTCATCAGTTCTCAGATATTTTATTTTCCTCATTAGTGTTTGTGAAAATACCCGTGTCATCTCAAGACTACCATACATACTCAGAAAGGCTCTCGGGCATTTCCTTTGCCTCATTAGTGTCTGTAAAAATACCCGTGTCGTCTCTAGACTGCCATACATACTCAGAAAGACTCTCAGGCATTTCCTTTGCCTTCTTGATGTCCGTGAAAATACCCGTGTCATCTCAAGACTGCCATACATACTCAGAAAGACTTTCAGGCATTCTTTTGCCTTCTTTGGTGTGCGTGAAAATACCCGTGTCATCTCAAGACTACCATATATACTCAGAAAGGCTCTCAGGCATTTCCTTTGCCTTCTTGGTGTGCGTGAAAATACCCGTGTCATCTCAAGACTGCCATACATACCCAGAAAGGCTCTCAGGCATTCCTTTGCCTTCTTGATGTCCTTGAAAATACCCGTGTCATCTCAAGACTACCATTATATACTCAGAAAGGCTCTCAGGCATTTCCTTTGCCTTCTTGGTGTTCGTAAAAATACCCGTGTCATCTCAAGACTACCATACATACTCAGAAAGGCTCTCAGGCATTTCCTTTGCCTTCTTGGTGTCCGTGAAAATACCCGTGCTATCTAAAGACTACCATACATACTCAGAAAGGATGGCAGGTAATTAGTCGCGCCGCAATTTTCTCGCTAATAGTTTGCTACGAATCGTCCAGGTGTGCTCGCAGGATGTGGGTTTTCGCGGGACTGAGTGCGGGCTCGTGTTGAGTCACGCATGGCAGCCCTAGCCCTCATCCCTCTACTGAACCGGTGTTAATATAAGCGGGCGGTTTGGCACCTATGTATGACTCGGGCTTGAAACCGGCTGAATGTACAGAGGATAGTGGTTTTTATCCGTCTCCTACTTAAGACAAATACCGGTGGCAATCCCTAGTTTGCTTACTATCTTGTCTATTACCTCTAGGACTAATATAGATAGATTTTCTTCTAAAGAACCACATGGAAGAACAATTTTCCTACAAGGATCCTACTATAATGTAGGATTCTTGTAGATAAAAAGGCCTTCCAGGAGGTTATTCGCAAAGAAAATCAGCTAATAGCCATGTGATCGGCGAAACTATAGTGACATTCTGCTAATAAGGACCTTTTAGAAAATACAAACTTTTGTGTGTGGTTAACAATCATAATATTTTACTATAATTATCGGTGTTATTTTATAGTTGTTGATATCATCAAAAGCGATAGCTGCAGCCAATGGCACATCCAGAATTTTTTTTAGAGTTGTGGCAAACAATCAAGGTTGTGTCCAGAATTAAATTTTGTCGGAGAGGGGGTTGATTTAGGGGTAACAGTTCCATAACCACCAGAGGTGAAGACATTTTATGACCATTAAATGCCGATACAGGGTATTCCCGGCTAAACTTTGGGAAGTGGTAGTGGATCAAAAAACTAACTCAAAATGTTATCTGGAGACTATTTCGTTTCCGCTTCCTTTTCGAGCAAATAGCAAAAAACTAAATAAAATATAAATTTAGGTATTAAATTAAATATGTAGTTGATTATTTGCTGTATTTCTTTATTTTACTCAAAATGCTGTACTCCAGCCCGGAGACAATCACTTCACCTATCAATGACAGAACGAGTGGCTGACCGACATTGTGTGACTGTTGTTTCTTCGCACGCTTGCGTTATCCTTTGTCGTAACGATTGAAGGTCATTAACAGGCACTTCATACACTTTTTGTTTGAAAGCACTCCACACAAAAATAAATCTAAAATAATAGCGTTAAATCAGCTGGACGCAGAGGCCAAGACACAGGTCCAGCACGACCGATCCATCTTCCAGGAAAATTAATATTAAGCCATTGCCGAGGACCTGCAGAAAGACGTGTATTTATTTGGGTTTTTTTCTTGTTTGCGCGAAAAGTAAGCTAAAACGAGCAAATCTCCAAAATACACTTAAATTAGTTTTTTGATCCACTACCACTTTCCAAGGTTTAACCCAGGAACATCCTGTAAATTGAAATTTCTTAACCTTTCTACGAATAGGCCTATAGATTGCCAACGGATTGCCTAATGTCCTCATATCCCCTTCGCCAGATTGTTAAAATAGTAATCATTACAAGTTCTGTTAGGTACCAGTATAATTTTAAACTATCAATAGCTTGGTTTTACCATACATATGAACCGGCCCCATGGTGTAGTGGTCAGTCAGTGCACCTAGCTACGAGCCTAGGTATCCCAGGCTAGGACCCCGGCTGGTACCTTGGGTATTTTTCCCGAAAGGGGAACTACCACAATGGTCATCAGGGTTTGGTTAATTATGTTTAAGTGTTTCCATAACCTCATACTCACTATCACCCTCACCTCATCGGGACATGTAAAGAGCCTCCACGGAAAGGATGTACGATTAGTACACTCGGGCGTCCTCTGGACAAAGGTACGTTAGTACTACTACTGGGCTACGATTGATGTAGCTCAGACGTGCAATATTATTAATATAATTATCATACCATAGAAACAAAGCAACTGAAATAAATATAAGAATTTTATCATATATATATATATATATATATATATATATATATATATATATATATATATATATATAAAGAGA
>CABFOW010001360.1:10972-40214 GCA_902141385.1 Timema californicum | reverse complement strand
CTCCCTCCACGCAAATGCGGGTTCACTTCCTCTAATTCAATCTTCCCAATTCCTAATCCATTAGAGTAATTAGTACTTAAAGCGTATAACCCGAACGGGTAGTAAGACGCGGTGCTAAATATATAATTTTCTTCACATGTGATATCAACCGTTCTTGAATCCGTCGAAGGTTTCCTGGAATTTAGTGACATTTTTTCTTTCTATTCAACAACTGTTGATATCACCATATGAAGAAAATCAAACTATATTTCTACTGGAGCAGTATTTAATTTAGTTTGGCCAATAAAGACTACAAAATACTACCCTTAGCTCTCCATACCTAGACTCCCACTTAAATGAATTTATATAACCTAAACGTGAATTAAGGGCTAGTTTCATAATCAGACTTAGCCACGTCTCAAGTGCGGCGCAACACTATACAAGACGACACCCACCTACACTCTATTCTAGTCAAGATAGGACGCTAAACTAAATACAAGGCGACATCTAAGTATTACTGTGAAACTGGCCCTGAATGATCTAAGGCGTCACTCTCGTGTTAGACTGATATGCTGATGACGGGGATATCGGGGTTCCAATACCAATCGGGCCAACTGAAGATGTTTTTTCCTAAATGGTTTCCCACTCTCCTTCCACGTAAATGCGGGTAAATTACCTTTAAAATACTTTCTTCTTCATATCTACCTCATTATGGTACTTATCATTTATGTGTATAACCTGAACAGGTAGTAAGACGCGGATATTTTTTTTAAAATGTTATTTTATAGGTAACTAATAAAATTATCTATCAAAGGTGACGTTTGCAGATAGAAAAACATTACGTACAGTAGGGCCGCCATATCTGCGGATAATACGTTCCTAGATCTACCGCGGATAGTACCGAACTATTATATTACGTGATATTCATGTAACATACATAAATACTGTAAAGTTTAATTGATAAATTATTTACAGTACGACAGTACCAACATTAAAAAGTAATAATAACGTGTGCTGAACACTACAGTGTACTCACTATTCGTCATTCTTCTTGTTGAGACACTCACATGATGATGATGATGATGACTGTGATACGTTAGCACAATGCCCACGATGGGGAGATGAAGTGGAATGATGGTGTAGGCAGTGTGACTTTAAAAAAAAATTCTTTAATTAAAAATAAATAAAACTGGGCAGCAGTAAATCCCGGATAGCTGAAACCGCGAATACTGAATCAGCGGATACGGAGGCCCTACTGTATTAATATATGAATATTGTTTTAGTAACTTTTATAGCTGTAAGATATGGTTCCTGTATATCTAAATCTGAGTGAACAGTCACTCGGCCGGATTTACGCTTCTATTAGTTGGATGTTGTGGGATGACTGCAAAGAAGAATAGTATAACAGTTTCCTTCAAAAGGGAAGAAGGCAATGCTGTCGCTAGAATCCACAGCACCTGCGCCTAACCTTTTATGTATTCACGTATAGAGGTAATTTGTACCGTCAAAGTTGGTACTAGGTACGTTAAGAAAGTAGGGGAAACAGATTCGTTCTGAATTTAAAACAATGCCTCTAAAGGTGTTTGCTCACTGTAAGGAGGCAAGTGCTGAAAATATAACGAGTCCAAACAAAGCTCTACTTATATAGTTCTTCATACTAGTAGTTCTGTGAACAGTATACCTCCCTTCATGCTCTTATTGTTACTACAGTCTTACTAGTAGTTCTGTGAACAGTAGCGTAATACTTCTATTTGAATTTAAAGTTGAAATGTCTTCTATAATTATCCTTTGATTGACGTTGACATTGAGAATTACCGTTATTCATATGACCTAGGACGTCATTCTCTCAATATATGTAAGATAAAAAAAATTACTCCCTAGATATTGTATCGATTGCTTAAAGTTCTAAATTCAAATCACTTGAGATGAATTATTAAATGAAAAAGCTTTTGAGAAGTTGCCATATTGAAACGGATACCAATATTGAAACACTATATACTTAAGGTGGCCATTTATAACATTTCTATAATGTTAAGCAGCTCCATAACATGAGTACAACATGACTATAACTTGGAAACAAAGTCATTTCGGATATATGTTTATATTAACTTTTTTCCATAGTTTTTGTATCTTTTGTCCACCGTTGAAGTGGGAACCACATGTTACTGTTCATTCTGTATGTACCCGCTATTGAATAGAGGGAGAGTGTAAAACCACCCTCAGTAAACCCGACCGGTATTCAAACCTCGATTCCGCCTTGATTGGCAGTTTAGTCTAGTTGCGAGAGTGATGGCTTGGACCAGTGGTTCTCAATTACTTCCCACCAAGAGTCACGATTATATTTTTTCTCTTGGACCGGGCCACAGGGTGTGAAAACTTAATTAGGCCTTTGTAATTACCTTCTCCCTCTCTTCTCCCGTCAAGCCTACCCCAGGATCGTCAAACGTAAGATGTACAACAGAATTGCTGGGCTGTGTTTTATTTTTTCAATTTTATTTACCTCAAGCTAAACTGGCATTCTTTGCGGACCGCACTTGTCCCGTGCTCTGCTTATTGATACACCCTGCCTTCGACCATGTGGACTACTAATAGATGAAGCCTTATAAAAAAATAAAAGCTCAAGTTTTTATCTCTTTCTCTCATCAAAACTGAAAACTTAAATACTTATGGAGTTAAGAGCGCGCATCACATACCGATCAACTCTTTGATAGTCGGCTAGAAATAGCTCGTTCACACGAACACTATTGCACGTGGATTAGTCCTGATTAAACATTAGGGTCTAATAGAGATAAAGAGTTAATATATGTTCCTATTACTGGACCCGGGGTTCAATCCTCGGTCCCGGCACAGATCTATCTGATTGCCAAACCCTTCCTTCACCTCTGACAAGACATCTTGTGAATGTCGGGAATGCCAGGCCTCCACCGTGGTTCGGATCCCACGTTAAACTGTAGGTCCTCCATTTCATCTCACAATCACCCTACCATTACACATTAGCGTAAGTGCTTATAACCCGAACGGGTATTAAAATGCGGTGCTAATAATAATAATTATTATTATAATAAAAACAAGAAACTTTGTTGATTTGTCCCCTCATTGTGACCGCGAGAAATTTCGAGTAATCTTTCAAATACGAATACACTGCACACGTTTCTGGCATATTGTAGGACACACACTAATTCATTTTTCACTTTTAATTTACTTGAGGTATTTGACGTGCACTTTCTAAACCGACTGATTATATCAGCACACGACTTATATACTTATTTAAATCTAGAACAAACACAACACCCAGCCCTTGCCTGTTAATTCTTCACTGTGGAAGGGAAATCCACATTTCACTAATGATACATTTTTCGGTCATGCCATGGATCGAACCTGGGACTACTAACTCTGTAAACAGTCACGACACCAACTGAGCTAAGGTTACACAAATACAAATTGTGGTCTGTACAACTATTTGGCCAATTAATTTTTTTTAGAAATGTAATTTTACAATACGATATAGTATCGAATTTGCTCGCGTTTATCCGTCGGGATTTGAACCATTTCGTCGACCTTCGGGGCCACCATGATTGTAAAATACTTCTTTCTTCGGGCTATGACTAATATTTCTACGACTAACTGTAAGCTGAGAATGTTCCTCGATGATTTTTAGACAGTAACATACTGTCCCGAACTCAAAACGTTATCGGTGTAGGACATATATAATGTTCTTGTTACAAGGCCAATGTGGGTTGGACTTCAGTCTTAATTTTCAGAGTAATAGCCTCTTAAGAAACATTTTTTGCGGCCAAAATTTATCAAAATTGATAACACTTTACTATAACTTGTATTATGTGTGCACATTTATTGGAGGAATGTAAAACTCAAAATATACAAAATAATAGTTTCCCGGTTGTTCTCTATGGTTGTGAAACGTGGTCCTTACCTGACATGACGAACAAAAAAACTTAGGGTGCTCGAAAATAAAGTGCTTATAAATAAATATATTTGGTCCAAAAAGCGATGAAGAGTGGCAACACATGTCTTTATTCATTAATACGTGAACGTAGATCTGGTAAATTTTACTAGCTTTCAGATGAGGCCCAAAATTGGCCTGTAACTTTTATTTACAAACTTTTTTGATATAGACGTTCCAAACACAAAGTTATCTAATCGTACGACTTGTAGACCATCTTAACCTTGGGCATCAATTTTTAAACTTTAGTCGGATTGTCATAGAAATAACATTTTAGAGAAAGTAAAAAAGGCTAACATGGGTAAAGTCAACTTTTTAAGATTACTGTTGTGAAAATTGTCACTATCTGTAGAAAATAACAAATTTATGGCCGGATATATACTTACTTAATCTATGGCATTATGAACTCGAAAGTTAATTGCCGCACTTACAAAAGTACGCCATCTATCCCTATCTTGAGCTAGTTCTTTCCGGCCCACCTTATTACACCCTATCCTTATCTTGAGCTAGTTCTATCCAGTACAACTCCTTACACTTTAGAATGGACCACCTGAAAGAGATAATGTTATCCTCCCTTCTACGTATAGGTCCTCTCCGATGGTCTCTTCCCATCGTATTTTCCACTCAATAAATACACTGAACACTGTTATAGATTCTCCCATTCGCGCTTTATGTCCTGCCCAACGTAATTTAAGAGACTTGATTATCCTGACAATGTCTTGTGAGGAGTACAGGGTATGTAACTCGTCATTACTTAACCTCCTACACTCCACAGTTCCCTCATCCCTCTTTGGACCAAATATATTCCTAAGCATCTTGTTTTAGAACACCCTTAATTATTTTTTCGTCGTGTAAGGTAAGCGACCAGGTTTCACATCCATAGAAAACCACTAGTGAGTAAATTGCTTAGTTTATTCTCGGTTTTACATCCCTTGACAACAGGCGAGATGACAACTTACTGACCGAGTAGTAGCATGAATTTAACTTCATTTCCAATCTAATATCGTTATTGCTAGTTAAAATAAATGTTAAACATTTTAAACTGTTAAGTAGGGCTTTCTGTATAATTTACTTAGATTAGGTTGTTTAAGTCTTGGACACATAATTGGCATTATTTACGACAAAATACTGTTTTTTTCTTTTTCGCCAAAATAAAATATTACTTCAGTAGATACATTAATTTAATTATCTACATACATCATTCTCAGAGTTTATGAATATTTCTTGTGGGCGTTTATAGTGATATTGGTCGGCGATGGGGGCCGATTGAAGTGATATTGAATTAATCGGTCCACGTTGGGCGTCGATTAAAAACGTTACGGATCGGCGAAGGGCGCCGATTGAAGTGATATCGTTTAATCAGCTGATAACTGCCCCGTGATCGAACACTAATTAAAGCGGTATGGTATTTTGATGATATAATTGATATGTATTGCCCTGTGATCGAGCGCCAATTATATTGATTCGGAATTATGTGTGATATTTTAACTGTATAAATAAGACATTTAATGTTGCACACTATTTATTAAAGTTATTTTATATTCGGCACTGAAGATATAAGTTTATATGATACAGCTTAGTTGAACTACAGATTTCAGTTAGTGGCACTGTGAATTATTGCTACTGCTAGATTTATGCGACCGGAACTCTTAATTTGTACTGGCACTCTGTGTGTTCATATGCACAGACAGCTTAAATATGACCTAACCCTAGCCCCTTGGAACACTCGTGACCAGTGTCAGAACCAACAAATCGAAATAGTCCTGGCGACAGGTGTTATGAAGGCTAGCTTCCTATTGGTAGAGGGAGCTAGCGTTACTTGCTTTTTTGGTAAATACTGCGGAGTTCACTTTTGAAAGGAAAAAATAAGTTTTAATTGTGCAATCCATGAACATTATTTCTGAAAATCGCGTGATTCTCCATGGATGAAGTAGGGAAAGGATATTTTACATACAATACTTTAAAGAAAAATGCACTTCATTCATGACTTTTTTAATATGAGAGGGGTCCTAATCAGTATCGTTACACGTTGCGTAATTTTATCAGGGATTTTCTTTTAATTTAAGATGATTTCTGGTCAAGGTTCGCCATGCCCATGACAAATATTCAATAACTGTTAAAGATTAACTATGTATCGACAGTTAAAATAAATGCATATACTGAAAACATTATTTATTTTAGGTCAAAATACTTTTTTGTTATTAAAATAAAGCATGGACCTAAACTAGCGTTCTTTTCCACAGCGGTATCAATATCTTCCTCCCACTGCTATCCCCCCCACTCCCGCCAAAAATGTGCCTCGTGGATTGCTCTCAAGCTGTACTAAAATAAAAAAAATGGTCGACACACTTTACTCTCCTGATAAAATATTGTCAGCCGAGGCAAGAAAAGTCAATATTTTCCGAGTGATTTCAAGACGGATGGTGTTATCAAGCTGTTGACACTTAGTTATGACGTTGCCGCGTTGCCCTCTTGCGTCTGCAAACATCCACATAAATTCTCTTCAATTTACTGAACAAGCAATACTATTGGTGACCTAAAAACCCCCTTTTTTAAAAGTTATTATTGTTGTTGCACTAGTTTGTTTTTTCACAGTGAAGTAGTTGGTCACCCTGGGTGCTATCAAACGGGGAACCACTTGAACGCAGTTGGGAGAACCACCTTTAAATTATTATTTTTTAAATGCATTGCAATGCTTGAAATACAATTGGATTAAATCTTAATTGAAAATTACCCCGGATCGTCAGTAGGTTAAAAACTCTTCGGTCTGAGACCGTTGGGACCTGGCGAATACCTACTCACAGAAATTGCCGGATTACAGAATTAAACTCTAAAGAACCCTTCCTTTATCTACCCTTTATGCCTATCCTCTACATACTAAACTATAGGCTGTAGTTCGTGAACGATTTGACTATAGACTGTATTTCGTGAACGATTTGACTATAGGCTGTAGTTCGTGAACGATTTGACTATAGGCTGTAGTTCGTGAACGACTTGACTAGAGGCCGTAGTTCGCGAACGAGAGAGTACACCAGTTGCAGCCTGTTTTTTGATTAACAACTGTTTTATTGAACTAGATAAATGAACTGCTCAATTCTGTGAACTGTCACAGTTTTATACATTTATTTGTATTAATAAAACTCAACCAAAGGGTTATTAAGGAAAAATATCCCTGCTAGACGCGAGAAAAGTTCAGTGTTTGTACTGTTTTTATATAAAACTTTTTTTTACCCAAATAAATAAAATATTTCTCCAGTAGAATATCTGTCATGAACATAGCTGTATTAGGTGAGAAAAGGATGTCATTAAATTCCAGAACACTGTCAAATATTCAAGAACTGTTGATATCAACACGTGAAGAAAATTAAACTCTATGTTTGTACCGGAGCAATATTTGATATATTTTGACAAAAAAAAAGTTTTGATATAAAAACTGCAAAAAAACACTGTCCTTAACTCGCGTTCTCTACACTCCCACCTTACAGCCGTCAAGTAAACTTGCTACCTTTAGATGTGCAGTACATACAAGCAGCCTGTCATTTTGATTCATTGGTTAGAGCGATCGCTCACAATCTTAGGAGGACCGTAGCTTGATTCCGAGTAGGGCTTACTGAAGATATTTACTATTTGTACACGGGTTCGTTCTGTTATCCAGTTAGTAAACACCTAGAACAGGGGTTTCCAACTAAAAAATGCTAGAAGATTGCAATTGAATCCACGAGTCCAGTGGCATCTTAATCATCTGGCTGGCGGAAGGAAATAGGACTCAAGCGGATACACAAGCTATTAAAAAAATAAAATAGAATCCAATTAAGTTTATTACTGAATAAACATAGATTTTATCTTTCGTGGATTTTTATCCACGCAAATCAAAGCTTTCCGTTTCACATCTAAGAATATTAATTTTATTGTGCGGTGGATTACTTTTACAAGAAATTTCTGACAACTGTAAGACCTTGTACAAATGAGAAACGATAGCTTAAATGTGACTTTACCAGGAGTCATACCCTGAAACTCTTCCCTGCCGACACACTATAGAAGTGGTTTTCAAAACGAATGAATTAGGAGAGGTGTGAAAAGGAAGAGGCGCAGTCTTACAGCATCCTTGGGGGAAGGATATCCTATAGTTTGATTGCAGACGAAACTGGGAAGATTCTTTCTTATCCGGCAGTTCAGAAATTTACCAATTTTACTTTAATATATTCATACCCACTTCGATGGCCGTATGGTATAAAAGGCATTACTATCTCGCAATATATTTAAATTCTGATGAGGGGCAGATCGGGGTTCGAATCCCGGTTGGGTGTACTGAAGTAGTTTTCCACATTTCTTCCACGTAAATGCGCGTACACTTCTCTAAATTAAACCGCCCTCATCCTTAGAACATTAGTCTAAATACTAAATATGCTCATACCCGAACAGGTAGTAAGATAACGTACTAAAAAATGTATTCATAAGCCAAGATATGTGTTTTTCAGCTGTCAGTTTTGGGAGTTGGTGTTTTAGTTTTCGACAGCTGTAGGATAAATGGATTGACCATTTTTCAATGTTGGCTACTTTGCATTTATTTTTATGGCGACTATACATTAGACTTGTGCCCTTTTACCTAAATCCCCCCCCCCCTTCCCCCGATGAAGACAATGACACTGTAAGTATGAGAAATAGTGCAACGTGGGGAAGACGCTACCAACCTTAGAGAAGATAGCAGAGGCAGCTGTTTGGTTGCTGCTGGTTGTTGGTTCATCAGATTCAGGGGTGTGCGTGTTAGGATGGTCACGTGTGGCGCTGCTATATCTTAAGGTGGGGAAAGGGGACACGAGGAAAAGTGTTTTTGCAGTTTTTATAAAAAAACATTTGTTTGGTCAAAATAATAATATTTAGCACCGCGTCTTACTACCCGTTCGGGTTATACGCTTTAAGTATTAATTACTCTATTGGATTAGGAATTGGGAAGGTTGAATTAGAGGAAGTGAACCCGCATTTTGCGTGGAGGGAGAGTGGAAAACCTTTTAGGAAAAACCACCCCCAGTTCACCCGACCGAGATTCGAACCTCGATCTCCCCCTCCTCAGCAGTCAAGCAGCTCAACACGACTAACGCGTTAGCCAACTACGTCACCGAGGTGGGTTTTGGTCAAAATAAATAAATATTGCTCCAGTAGAAACGAGTTTAATTTTCTTCACTCGGTGATCTTAACAGTTGTTGAATATTTCTCTTAGTTTATGCTCATGACAGATATTCAACAACTGTTGATATCAATATTTGAAGAAAATTAAACTCCATATTTCTACTGGAGTAGACTTATATTTCATTTATTGTGTTAAGATCCATTTTTATAAAAACTGTATAAATACTGCCTTAACTAATGCTTTCTTCCATTTTATCTTAAAAACCTTGCTGATAAATGTACTATTTAAAAAACCTTTTTTTAGAGTAAAGATGTACATCAGAATACTTCTTACACACTAACTTAACCTGGATAAGCATACTTAGTATTCAACCAAATTTTCTGTAATTTTATTATTTTGGTAATACAGTGAAACCAATAGGCCTACACAAAATACTAAATGATTTTAAGGTAGGCCTGAAATTAAAAGCTAAACCTTGATTTTTATAGGAAGCCCATTTTCGGCCACTAACATTGAATAAAAGACACTAATATTTGGCATTCAGGAAATTGTTTCTATTTGATTTTTAAAATTAAAAAAATATATCAAATGCTTCCAATAACACTTTCTTATGGACTACTGTGTTAATATTTTCTTTACGCTATTAATTAAACATTCTAAAATGTAAATGCGATTGTTTTATTTATTAATTTTCACTATAAGTTTCCAGCTTTCAAATAACGGCATTCCTATGAAAATTAGACTGTAGCTACCTCATTAATTAGTTAACCGGCCCCGTGGTGTAGTGCACCTGGCTACGACTCGAGGGGTCCCGGGTTCGATTCCCGGATGATATCTTGGGTATTTTTTCCCTAAAGGGGAACTCCAACGATCACACGGGTTTGGTTAATCAGGCTTAAGTTTTTCTACTGGTTCCATACTCTCATACTCACTATCATCACCACCTCATCTGGTCGGGACATGGAAAGAGCCTCAGAGAAAAGGATGTACGATAAGTACATTCAGACGTACCCTGGACAAAGGTACATTAGTACAGTCTAATCTTTACACCACTTGATGTGGCCTAGACGCGCTATATATATTAGTTGGTATTCTACCAACACCTTAGCTCAGACGGTAGCATGTCGGTTTACTGAGTTAAAGGTCCCTGCCTCGATTCCCGGCATGGCCGAAAAATGTATCATTGATGAAATGTGGGTTTACCCTTTCATAGCGATGAATTGGCGGTCGGGGACTGGAAGTTGTGCCTGTCCTAGTCTTAACATGTATTATTAAGTCATATGAAGTTACGACAGACCTAGCAGGCCGGCAGTGGAAAATAAATGGCTTGAATAAAAAACTGACCCAGGTCACAGGCGGGAAACTGTAATAGATGTTAAAAAAAAGTCGGTATTTCTCGTACTTCAATGATAGGCTGGGGACTGTTTTGATCATCCCTGTCAATTTTTTTCCGACTCGTGTCTCATAAGCACGTGTATTGGGGCTTGTACGAAGTAGGGACCTAGGCAGATGTGGTGTAAAACTGGTGTAATGTTAGGTTTGCCTGTTAGTGCGGGGGGGCCTAAGTATCAGGGGAATATGGACTGTAATTTTCCCCTTTCCTGTGTGTGCGCATGTTGGCTTTTCACGCTCCTTGGACACATTAGTTTACATAGATTATTTATAGAAAAAAGAAAGAATAAAAGAGAGAACTTTCGTTGTAAATGGGATATTTGGCTGCGTATATGGAAGAAACTAGTTTTTTTTTCTCTAAATATACAAGTTTAAGTATTACTTGATTGTGCTTTGAGATAGGAAAAACCAGATGGAACACGTCTCGTTTCAAGGTTTCCTATAAATATATTCTGGTAGTAAGGCATTTTTTAGAAAATGAAAAACTTATTTTACTGTCAAGCTTGTTAACATTTTACTCCATTATTATTGTTATTTTATAGGCGTTGATACTATCTATGAAAAGTGACATCTGAATATCACATGACAACCTATTCACATTGTTTGAGTAACTTTTATAATTGTCAAATTAAGTCCCTTTTTATCCAAATCTGACTGTATTTAGATAAACGAATTCACTTTATCAAAATCTGACTGTATTTAGATAAACAAATTCAAAGATATATATACGTTGTTGCAAAATCTAAGTATAGATTCATTAAATAAAATAATTGTATATGTAAATCTAATTATTAGCCTATATCGTAACCCACTCCGGTGGTGGAATAGCACTACACTCGTGTTAGACTAGATTGCCGATGGTGGCGAGATCGGGTCTCGAATCCTGTTTGGGTGTACTGTGGGTGGTTTTTACAAAATTGTTTTCCACTCTGCCTTTATTCAAATGCGGATACACTTCCTCTAAAATCAACCCTCCGCACCCCTAAAAATTAGCGTAATTAGTACATAATCGTATAACTTGAACGGGTAATAAGACGTGGTGCTAAAAAACGTTGTAAATATACTTACTACCCGTTCAGGTTGTACTCATATTATATGATATATATATATATATGAGATATAATTTAAAAAAATTCAACCACACAACCTTAACTCACTAGAATAATTATATATATATATATATATATGTGT
This sequence comes from Timema californicum, assembly GCA_902141385.1. Taxonomy (NCBI): domain Eukaryota; kingdom Metazoa; phylum Arthropoda; class Insecta; order Phasmatodea; family Timematidae; genus Timema; species Timema californicum. The sequence continues at coordinate 28,563 of CABFOW010001360.1, read as the reverse complement.
GTGTGTTTGTGTGTGTGTGAATATATATATATATATATATGTGTGTGTGTGTTTGTGTGTGTGTGTGTGAATATATATATATATTAATTGTACCCCCATTTTTCGTGGAGAAAAAGGGTAAAAACATCTAGGAAAAACTATAACTATATAATTAGTGTTTTAGTGTATCTTACGCACTCGTGTTTATGTTGTCGTTTACCCTGAAAGGCAGTAAGCTTACCTTGCATGGTTTGACTATGGTGCAGCCTACAAGATAGGATCATAGTCCAATACATCAATGTTGTCAGAATATCACCTTTCAGCGTGAACTGAGTGTACATTCGAACTTTATTAGTAATACAAATATTTAAACTGTTTTAGCTCTTAAGTGCTTTACGAAGCACTACTCTAGTTATGGGCACTAATTAGTATCTACAGTTATAACTATTTCCTTAATTTGTGATATATTTGACTAGCCATGATTGTGAAACTTGTTAGTGTAGGCCCTAGCGTACACTATTTGGATTTTAAATACATGTATTAGTGTTTTTTTCACTACGTACTAAATATCATATTTAAATATCTTAACTTATCTATCACGTCGGTTTTGTGGGCTCATTCCATCCTCAAAATAAAAACTTGTAATTTTATCTCTACCGTCTAAAATATAAATGAACCGATAAGAGAAATAGCACATTTAAACACAATCTTGGTATGAAACTAAAATTTTATTGTGATTATCCACCTAGGCCATGAATAAAGTGTTTTTTTAAATAAATAAAATGGCCGTTTGACTTCATGATTTCTCTTTCACGAATAATAAATAAACATACATTTTTTAATAGAATATAAATTCGAATTACTTTTAATAGTGGCATGAAAATGTTTGGTGTTTAATTAATCAAAGAGCAAATTTCAATCTTTGAATTACATTAATAAATGTATTACGGTATATGGATTTATATCAAATAAGCTCGCAAATATCAGTAAAAATTGGTTACAGTATCGTAACCGAGTGTTATTTTTCATATTTTAGTTTGTTGTTTAATAGGAGTCTCTAAGTAAGAAAAGTTTAAAATGACATACATAACATTTTATTATATTATTTTATAGGTATTGATACATTCTGTCAATTCATTTGACTAGACGTGTAAATACAGGGTGCTTAGAAAATAACTTCGGGGTTTCAAAGCAAATTTTATTAATGAAAAATACAAAATATCATCAAAGGTCATACATACCTTTTAAGTTTTTTTTGTGACTAGTACACTTCGATGTGTGCACCATTCTACCGCACTTGATGAATTTATTATGAATTTTCAAAACCCCTGGATTTAATATGAATTTTCAAAACCCCTGAGTTCTTTTACAAGCATCCTGTACATGAAATATGTTTTGATAACTTGTGTAGGTATCAGATACTATTCTACCTACTAGATTACTACTATAGTGCCCCATTTACACATATTGTGTACCCTAACATATGGGAGCCAGTCCAGTGGTGGATAGGTGACACAAAAACAATGAAAAAAGTGCATATTAATAACTTGACCTTGTTTCTGTGCTACAGCCAAGTGATGCCACTAAACTGTTTGTAGGCTATACCATACTCGATATCTGTTGACTACGTATGTTCCGAGTTATTCCAAACAACTGGTATCTTTGAAATTGTGTTGCATTCTACGACACGATGACTGCAGGCTTGCATTCAGGTTGAAGCTGACCATTTTGAGCACTTTCTATTATATTAATCAGCTCCACATCAATGGAGTACAAATTTGACTATTACTGGGAAACAAGGTTAAATGGGGCACTTGTTTATCTGAACGGTTTTCATTGTTTGTGTCTCCTATCCACAGCCGAGATTGTTCCCGCATGTTACGAAACCCCCTGTACATCCTACCTCACTGTAAATTTTTATTAATGTGTGAAATAATTTAAATACCGCGTTTTTCTCGCCTTAAATATTTATTGCGGCTTATGCAAAGCCCGTTATTGGGAGATAGAGTTGAGAGGAAATGTACTTTCGTATCAACTGCCTCTGTGGTCAAGTGGTCAGAGGGTCCGGGCGTCCCGGGTTCGAGATTTTCTGCGAAGCAGTATGTCTGGAACGGGGTCAACTCAGCCTTGTAAGGATAAAATAACGAGGTATTTGAATGGAAAACTAGCAGATTGGTCTAGAAAACTGAGGTTAATTGCCGTAGGGATTGTTGTGCTGACCACCTGCTCGAATGCGGATTAGCACCATGGATTTTTTTTTTTGTACTTTCTTATTTGCCTAGAGTGAATAGTGATAAATCATGAATTAGGAGGGGGGAAAAAATCACCCTCACTACATCCTGACCGGGGTTTGAACCTAAACGTACCCGTTATCGTAAATCCAGTATACCCCGTTTCGGTGGCTGCATAGGCTAAAGCGCTACTCTCAAAGTAACTAGTCTGCCAAAGACGGGGAGATTGGGGCTCGATCCCAGTCGGGTGTACTGAGGGTGTTTTTTTCTTTCTAAAATGGTGTTCCACTCTCCCTCCACGTAAACGCAGCTACACTTCCTCTAAATTCAACCATTATCATCCCTAATACATGGGTGTAGTTAGTACATAGACGTATAACTCGAACGGGTAGTAAGACGTGGTACTCATAAAAAATACAATTTCTAGTCTATTGCAAGTATGACGCCTTAGACCGTAGAACCACCGATGCGGTTACAAACTAATGATATATTTATCAATACTTAACACTAAACACCCATTGCCTCACCAAATATTTGCTTGGTGATACCCTAATACTCCATTTTAATTTTTATCGCGTTCTAATATGCTTCAGTGTAGAATCATTTTTTTATTATATTTTTATTATTTTATTTTATAAAATTTGTTCCAAATGTCCATTATTAAGAAAAATCAAGGTAAATATAGCGGTGTTTCAAATTTTAGAACACGTATTTAGCAAGCCTTTAGATCAAAATAATCATACGAAATTTGCAAACCTTTTAAAATTCTTAAACTATCAAAGAATTAGACCACTCAATGTTGCCTCAACTCTCGCTGCGGACTTAATTTAAATTTAAAAAGAGTTTTTATGCTTATATAATACGTGTACAATATCCTATTGAAATGAAAAGATTTTAAACTAAACTGGTTTCGACAAAACTGCTATTATCATTGACCTTGAATCAGGAAAATTCTGTCATGTTTCAATCTTTATCCACCTAGGGTGGTTTATTTTTGCTAATTATTGTGAAACCAACATCTACACACTTCTACAAATAACTACGTCCACACTAAGAAACTATATTTTATCAACGTATTATCCTTGGGTGGGATTAAAACATTTACGATAAATTGTGATAAGATGTAAACAGGAGGTGTTTTGTGGTGCGCAAACAAAAAAATATATCCAGTGGTGGATTTAATAAAGCATTTTCTTATCATAGGGCTGTATCGACACGTGAGTTACTTACTCGCTTAACCTAGGGCATCACATCAAACGTTAAAAATCTTCCAGTCCTTGATACGAGGATGGTTGATCATTTTCAAATTGAACCCTAAAACTGTCCCTAGTTCTATCCCTGGCGCTTACAAATTTTTCTGTGAAACAATGAGTCTGGAACGGGGACAGCTCAGCCTCGTGAGGACAAATTAGGAGATACTTGAATAAAGAAGTAGCAGCTCCGTCTTAGAAAACTGAGACAAATTGCTGGAGGGCTCTTTGTGCCGACCACATTACACCCTGTCTCCCCAAATGTTGGCACTATCTCCGCCAACATACGTTGGTTGCTAAGTCACTATAGATAGCTTTTTTTTTCCTTTTTTCAAACATAAAATTTCTTTATGCACTGTGTGTGGTTCAACCCTCGGACATCTGGTTAAATCTACTGACGGGCGTACACCCTTTATTATTTTGTTAATGATGGCTTGAATAGGCGTCGCTAGCTATCAAATATTAGGGCTGTGGGGGAGGACAGGACGAACCCATTTCCACTTAGAATTGGAAAATAACATTATTTCTCGTACCAAATGAAATGGATAAATAATATGAAAAGAAATTAATTTAATAAGTCACATAAAAAGTTTGAGCTATAACCCGATTTAAATCCACCTAGTCGCCAATATCAGTAATGAAGCTATGGTGTAGTCTGCCTTAAATCAGTAAGGCGCTTAAAAACACATCCAAATATTAAATACAGGCCAATTTTCATAGGAAAAAACTTTATCCGGTAGTTGAAAATGTTACTAGATTTACTTTCACGTTTCCATACGTCAGGTCATGTGATCTGCAGCTTTTACGTTTGATATGATCAATACCTATAAAATAATACTAGTAATGTAGTCAAATGTTATCAATTTGACTTCAAAAAATATGTTTGAATTTTTTTTAAAGGCTTTTTTTACCTGAATCCTATTAAACCAAGTCAATTTGCCATAAGAGGGGTGATAACTGACAGCTAGCAAAAGACGTAAACACTTTAACCAACATAATTATTGGTTGCTGTGAACGTTTTGACTGCCTTAAGTGACAACTCAACATATCATGGTATAAGATCATATAGTTTGGTGAATATATATATTTAAGGTATATCTGGTAGCGTTCGCTAACTGTAGACTACCACCACTCCTACCCTAGATGGAGTATAAAGGTCAATTACTGATAACAAGTAATAGTATTCAAATTCGAAACCCCAAAATGGGGTTCTAGTCTAAACTTTTCAATCTGAATGGTGATAAAATGCCCTATATAGGCTTCTCGGTCTGAAAAAAAATTACAAATGCGGACGTATACCCACCATGTCTTGACCACCTTTATTTTGTACAATCCTGTGCAAGGAAAAAGAAAAGCACGTACATGTTGTGAATGGGGAGAGGCCTTGTGTGTGACGTACCACCTTGCAAACTTGCTCCAACCCCTCACCTTTCTTATCCATTCTCTATTTTCTGTCCTGAGCAGTTCAGGTAGCGTTTATGTAGGTCTCTATAGGTTTGTGTTGCAGTAGCGATTTATGTTGGCACATCACGTTACACATGGGCTGGTAGGTTTGAGGGATTGTGGGGGAGGGGAGGTTATTTAAAGTTCGTCTAGCATAGGCCTCGTATCTCGCCCTTCCCTCCGTTGGCTCATTTGCAGCCTCAAATAATACTCTACTCTTATTCCAATGGATGTTTTTGTGAACATTCATGAGAGGTGAAAAAAATTAAAGGAAAATTTTCGGGACCTTTCTTGTTGCTAACAGGAGAAAGATTTTCTTGACGTGTTTTTTGTTGTTTTTTTGTGGGAAAAGGGGTTGTTGGAAGGGAAGAGTGGTGATGCGTCTCTTCGACCTAAACTACCATCTGTGCTTTTGAAAGAATACGAAAGAGATGAGAAAAACAAGTGTTAAACATTATTATTTTTGTTTTATTGATACGTTCAACAACTATAAAAAAATTGTTTTGTACCAAGTTTTTCCAAACTAAATTATTTAATGTCTTAATTTTATCTTTAATAAAAACAGGTTTAATTTCCTAAACAAAAAGAATAGATTCATATAAGAGAGATATTCCAATTTTATTAGGTGGAGTCTTATCTGACAGCTAGAAATGCTAAGTATACTTTCACGCGTCCATATGTCAAGTCATGTGACCTACAGCTATCACTTTTGCTAGATGTTATCAATACCTATACTGCAGTATAATGTTATCAATTTCGGCCGTGAAAAAAACCAGAATGTATTTTCTAAAAGACCCTTTCTATTGAACTGTTCTTTAGTTCTTTTTTAACTATTGTAAGCCTGGAGTCGAAATAGGATATAACAAAGTAGGTCCGGTCTTATTGTCCCAAAGTTTGTGTGTAGATTGTATACGTATTGTTGTTCGTTTTAAATTTATGTTCCCTGCCCACTTTGGTATAGAGGGAGGGGGGATGCTCTTATATGGGAATGAATAGATTTTGTACGGGGAAGTCCTGTGCCAAGATGAAAACCAATAGGGGAAACCTATCCTTGGTTCGATAGGAATTCTCACTATCATTGGACCTACCGTCGAATTTCGTGATAACTTGTTAAAATCAATATTTGTCTCGAAAACTTCGCCAATGCTCCCGTGGATCGGAATTTCTCACTCAGTCTAGCCTTGGGAGTCAACCAATCTCCAAGTATACAAAAACCAAGCCGTTCATGTCTAATGAGAGTATTGACTGGCGTCTGAATTTCGACTGTGTGAATGTGTGTGTGTAAAAAATATATATATATATATATATATATAATACGACCCCAAGTTGCCCCCATCCCCTCGCCCTTTGTGTAGTACTGTTTCACAGGGCGCACTAGAATTGCGGAATAAAGTATACCTATCAGACAATGCACATGAGTTTAGGAACGACCTGTAGTCACATTCAACCCCTAACCTAACACAAGCTAGCCTAACCTAACCTCCATTTTACATTTTGAACAAAGTCATTATAAATTTAATTTTTACTCCGCAATTCTTGTGCACGGTGTTGTTAGATGTTCCGCAATTCTTGTGCACCGGTGTTGTTAGATGTTCCGCAATTCATGTGCTGATATTATTGTTTGTTTATTAATCCGTAGTGAATTGTGGCGATCCGTCGCTTTAAGGTACGGTTACATTAATTGTGTGATCTTAAGTGTCCTTGGCCCAGAGGCTTACAAAGAATTAAAGTAGAAAATTTTAAATAGTGAGATATAAATTATAAATCAGTTGCACACAAAACTATTGACATTTATCACTAATGTTAAGGTAAGATAAGAAACATATTCTTTCAGTATAGTAAAGATTAAAATAATTTCATACTTTATTAAAAATATATTAATACAAACATTTTTAAGTCATTTTTATCTTAAAAACCAATTATCAACATCTTATTAATTACTACTATAAATTAAAACCCTGTGTATTGTTCCATGAAAGTTGGTTTGAACCATTTTTTAACAACCCCTTTTATTTGTAGAATTTCTGAGGCAAATAATTTCAAGTTTTTCGACAGTATTATAAGGTAGGCTAATTTGACATATATTCTTTGTGGTATTTTGATGGTTTAGTCCTTAATGCAACCCTTAGTTTCGTCTCGCTGAGTAGAGGTGTCGATAACTCAGAGTATTTCTTGTATGTGAACTGTCTGTCACATTGCTCTACCGGACCAGAAAATAAACAGTCCAACTCGGCTAACTTAAGAGTGAATGTCTATACAGTTCATTTATATTATGGAGAGACTTATCTGACATCTAGAAAAGCTACTAGATCTACTTTCACGTATTCATACGTTAAGTCATGTTGCTGTCACTTAGGAGAGATAATATCAATCAACACCTTTAAAATAACAATAATGATATAGTAAAATGTTATCAAAGTTGACCTAAAAAAAGTTTTATTTTCTAAAAGACTCCTATTATTAAAATTATACTGTATATATTATGTTTCCCCACCAATTGATGCGTCGAGTACCTAATTTTAAAACTACCACTACAAAATTATAACATGTAACTTTAGAGGCGTTCATTGTTTACGTAATGCATTTTTTTGTTTGCATTGTTTTTACACTGTCTCTTCTGCCACGTAACACCTTTAATAGCGCCTCGCTTACCGATGTCACATTACGTCAGTATTTTTGCGGGTTTTTTCCCTTCAAAACGGTCAGACTTTCCTACTCGCTCTCTCTCTCTATTCTCGAAGAAAGGTAAGACGTGATGTTATGTGATTTGTTAAAAATAAAACAGTAAAATAAAGTAAAATACTAGTTCAAATCCAAAATAAAACTGTAAAAACACTTTCATCGCATAAATAAGGGTGTACCTGCTTCATTGTCCGAATGGTCTAAGGTGTTAATCTCGTGTTAGACTGGACTGCCGATGACGGGAAGATTGGGATTCGAATCCGGGTTAGGTCCACTGAGGGTGGTTTTTTCCCCAAGATGGTTTCTCCCTCTCCTTCCACGTAAATTCGGGTAGATCACTCTGCTTAAAAAAAATGCGTATAGCATGAACAGGTAGTAAGACGCGACCTAATAAAAAACAGGGTTTAACGTAACCGACAATTACCACCCTCTGGACACACATATGCTTTGAACATCCCTGTATCCCTTAACACAATTTTATCCGCATTACATAATTAATGAAGGCTGCCTTTTCCCTTGTAATTTATCTTACTTTCCATCAATTAGAAACTATTATATTAAGCGCACTAGCTTTCAAACTGATGACCTAACCACCTAAACTCATGACGCTAGAGATTCGAGCCCAATTCTCAAAGTGGGCTCTAGTTTGGGGCATAACGCCTCCTCAACGATTCTGACCATGGCAAAGGTCTAAAAAACATGGTTTATACGATTACGTCAAGATCATACCACTATTTGTGTACTCGTTTTTTTAGCCACAATGGTGTCACACTCGCAATAAACCGGACTGTCTGTGGCGGGTAGCTCGGGGTTCGAATCCCGGTCATGTTAACTGAGTGTTTTACCCACACCTCTTTACACGCAAATCTGCGTACATTTCCATTGAATTTCACCCTACTCATCTTTAATCAAATAGTGTAAATTTGCAGATAGCCGAATGGGTATTAGGACGTGGTATATACACACTAATGTTTTGCAAAGTGGCTTACCACTCGTTCGGATATTCGCATTTAATTATAATCCAGTCAAATCAGACCAATTTTGACAAATAAAAACATTAATCGGTAAAGATATGAATTTTTGCTATACATGCTTATTACGGCTTCCCATTGAACATACTAAAAGTTCCCGTCAAAATCTGTTGCGCTCGAGCCGCTATCTTGGAAAAAAGTACACTTTTTCACAGTTTTTTGCATATATCTCGGCAAATATAACTGATACGAAAAAATAGTTCAGATAAAAATATAGTTTATTAAATTGCCTATAAAAAGTATATTAACATTCCCCACCCCCCACCCCCAATAATTTAGCTGTAATCCGACGTTGAATACCAAAATTATTTATATTTTTGCCCTCGATTTGCCTTTTTTTTCAGACAGGCAGACAGAGAAAGATAAAGAAGGGAGAGGCATTATATAGCGGGTCCCTAGCAGTAGCAGGTCAAAACTGGCTTGCCTGCCATGATCCATTTCAGACTTGCGAAAGAATCATGTCGATTAGCACAGGGGTAGTTGGGGATGATAAAATAAATTGCCGCAATGCAGTACAAATCGGAACGAAAGCAATCGAGGCTATCGTTGGATAAAATTTCAAAGACGTAAAAATGAAGCGCGACACTCGAGTTCGTCCTCTGGCCCCAATTCATTCCGCGATCAAGGTGAACGATGTGGAGGTGCCTGTCGACCCGTTAATGTTATTTCAAAGAATTGCTATTGCAAAAATCAGATGACGCTGAACTCCTTCAATACCTGTAGTACGAGCTGGCTCCATTTCCACTTGCTCTTTTTAATGAGACGGGTATACGAAAAACCAAAAAGTTTGCTTTGTATGACATTTTCGAAGAATCACGTGATCATATAAATAACGTGGATTGCACACATGTCATTGACGGTGGATATATTCTACATCGCGTGGTATGGCACCAAAATCAGACATACGAGTCCATCTGCGCAACATATGTAGATTACATAAAAACAATTTCGGAGCGAGCTACGTAGATTGCTCCAGCAGCACCAAAAAAGACAACTCTGAACAGCGTCGTCATGCTATAAATTATTCTAGCGCTGACATAATCTTCGATGCTACTATGATCGCCACAGTAACACAAGAAAAGCTTTTGGGTAACGATAAAAATAGATCTCGATTGATTTCAATGTTATCGGAGAGATTTCGAAATGAAAGGTTTGAGATCAAACAAGCTCAAGACAATGCTGATACCCTTATAGTTGAGACAGCAATATAATTATCTTCATCTGCAAATATCGTTATTGTTGGCGAATATATTGATCTCGTTCTACTAACTGCATTGGCCCTGCAGGAAATACATATTTACTTCACGAAATCAGGAGGGAAAAATTGAGCGAAAAATTTATTCTTTTCGTCTCTTGCAATCACATGAAGGGCTCAGGATTATATTTTGTTTGCACATGCCTTCACTGGGTGTGAAACCGCATTATGTTTTTTTTAAAGGTAAACGAAAATTATTAAAATTGTTGGAGCAACTAAATGATTTGCAAGATATTGTAAGCATTTTCATTGACGCTAATGCCACTCACGATGAAATTTCTCACGCTGGAGATAGTTTTTTTCTGATCTGTATATAATGTGTCTGCTAGTGAGAGATCTTTAAACCGACATCGTTATCACACCTTCAGAAAATTTGCGTACAAGAGTAAGCCAAATCTAGCATTGTTATCCCCTACGGCTGCAGCCGCCCAGCAACACTTATTTCGGGTTTATCAGCAAGTCCAGAAATGGCGTGGATATGAAAAGTCTCCCGAACTATGGGGTTGAAGGAAAGCACACGATTTCCTTGACACTGTTCGGACACTGAAGACTTCTGCTCCAGGTTCCGTGCTCTCATTACTCTCATGCAATTGTAAAAAGGGATGTACCCCATCTTGTGGATGCCGGAAAGCCGGACTAAATTCTCAGCGATTTGTGAACATTGCCAAGGGAGTTCTATGAGGATCCTTTCAACGCGCCTCACAGCCAACTTGAGTACGACAACTTCGACTATGCCAACCCCGATGAACCACTTCCACTAGACGATTGGGTTTCAGACAATGCTACAACTAGTACGAGTGGCATGCAACGATTTTAATGGGTAAGAATTGATTAACTTTCACATAGCTAAGACATACTAGCATAATTTTCAATGAATGTAATGGTTTGTCATTTATTCATAATCTTTGCAGGTCATGAATCTGCAAAAAAAACATTTGCACAACAGTTTCAGGAGCTCAGGAGACTTTCTTCACTATTCGATGTCGGATTACAGCTGAAGTATTGAAGATACAAAAAAATGTTAATGAGCTTTTATGTAGGCAATTTAATAAACTATATTTGTATCTTAACTATTTTTACGGATCAGTTATAGTTGCCAAGATATAGGCAAAAAAAACTGAAAAAGTGTACCTTTTTTTCCAAGATGGAGGCTCGAGCGCAACATATTTTGATGGGGACTTTTAGTATGTTCAATGGGAAGCCGTAATAAACATGTATATCAAAATTCAGATCTTTACCGATTAATGTTTTTTTTCTTTTAATTTTTATATTTGTGGCGTAAGGAGGGTGAAGGTAGAATTTTAGATGTAGCCGCATTTGTGAGGAGGGATAGTAGGAAACTATTGGGAGGGGGGAGGAAACAACCCCCAGTACAACCTGCTGGGGATTTGAACGCCGTCACCGGCAAACCTAGCTAGATGAGTCAGGTGTTTATTCCGCGTGCCTCACTGATGTGGACCGGATCTCAGTACACTCCTCTTCGGAAATCTCGAGAGGGGTTGGGAGGGAGGAGGGAAAGAGGGTTGCGAGCCGTTGTGGCCACCTCTCTACCTAACTAGCACGCCGCGCGAGGGGGTTGGTTCGCCGGGGTCGTGGTTTGAGCAGGCCGTGGCGGCCAATCTAAATGCAAATGAACATCCCTGGAGATGAGACGTGTTCGACAGCGGGGCAACAACCATGCCGACTAGGACGGCGGAGAAAGGACTCTTGAGAAGAGGGGGGTAACCTCCCAAGTTTGGCTCAAGAAAGCGGTTGACGGCGGCGGCCAGGACGTGGAAGAGATCGATGAGACGCGCAGCTACTCCTCTACTCCTCTTGACGAGAGGGGTTGGTAAGAGAGGGGCACACGCGTACTGGGTTGGGAAGGGTTGCAAACTGAATCCTTCTCGTCAAGAGGGGAACACCCTCCGTTTCTCGTCAGCTGCGTTCTTATACTCCCTGGACCAACAACAGTTAATAAAATGACGAGCAAACAGAATTTAGGTATATGTCTCTTGTGGTCTGATTTGTCGATGACTAGGATTTCGGGGTTTGAATCCAGGTTGGGTCTACTTTGGTTGATATTTCCTAAATAGGTTCCCACTCTTCGCACCGCTAATAAGGGTACATTTTCTTCAAATCCAATCATATTTGTTCCTAGCTCAATTAGTATAAAAATATGGAAATCCCGGGAAGGTAGTAAGACAAACAAAAATAGACTTGAAGAAAACACTTTCGGTTTCAAACATAGATCTTTGTATTCTTGTTCTTATTTATTATCTCTTAGCTACTTCGGAGCTGTAATATACCATCTTTTAAGTAGTATAGTTATATTTTGGATTTAAATGCAAATTATTATTATTAAAAGTAGAGGCCGCGTCATCAACACAGTAAAATAGGCAAATGACCTAGCATTGCTGGCCAAGACGAACAAGAGTTGCAGGAAATGGTGGACTGGCTTGTGGAGGCAGGCAGAAGATATGGCTTAGGGATCAACATTGAGAAGTCTAAAGTGATAAGGATTTCAAAAAATGAAAAGCCGCTGAAAATAAAAATTGGAAACCAGGAGTTGGAAATCATTGAGCAGTTCGAGCAACTGGGAAGTCTGTGGGCAAAGGATGTCCACTGCACCAAGGAAATTAGGTCGAGGATTTTTATGGGCAAGGAAGCTTTCAACAATAAGAGGCTGCAGCTGACCAGCAAGTTGAGTTTGGAACTGAAGAAGAAACTGATGAATTGCTACATTTGGAGCATTGCACTGGTTGGAGCAGAAGCTTGGACTCTCAGAAAGTAAAAAAAAATATTAGAAAGCTTTGAAATGAGCTACTGGAGAAAACTTGATAATAGTGGGTGTGAAGAAAACTATTTTGGATATGATTCTTCGGTTCAAAGCCAACTAGATTGGACACATCCTTAGGAAGAACTGTCTTCTGCACAACGTCATAGAAGGAAAAGTTAGGGAAGGAGTTGCTTAGGGAGAAGGTGGGTTTAAATATTGGATGACGTGAAGGAGAGAAGGAAATTCTGGGAACTGAAGGATGAGGTGTAGGACAAGGTTCATTGGAAGTCTAAGTTCATTGACAAAAGGAATGAACCTGTCGTAAGACAGAACATCTAATAACAAGGCACTGAAGAGTATGAGGGGAGTTTTAATTTAGTATTATCAATTATAATAATATTAATTGTAACCACTGTAGAGTATATAAGTGAATAGTGAGTGGCACGCATGCGCGGAAACATTTGCCGGAAACCTGCTCACTTAATGACATATCTTCGTCTTGAGACATTCAAAATTATAGCGGCACTGGTGTTTTTATTATTTTTGCCTCCTAGGCTTTATTGCATCGTGCATTAACGAGCCCTGCAGTAGCAAAGTTTTTTTTTTTCTCTCTCTCTCTCTCTCTCGTGATGTTGGCAGCTGATAATGTCTCATTTATTGCTGCTGGCTAACAACTCTTTGCGGCAGGTGGCAAAGAGAGAAGGGATCTTTTTGTTTTTTGTTTCGCATGCAATGTCATTGTTTAAAATTGGACATTTGATTGTCGTTCATTAATGTCTTTAGAATTTTGGATATGATTATTTCCTACCGAAATCCTACTATACTTCTTAATTCCCACATTTACAAATTCTCATATTCTCCAATTATTGAAGATAATTCATACAATTCTTACTTTTGACCTGATGCTTTGGCCAACAATTTGACTTTTTATGAAGAAAACCAAGCACTTCAACTTATACATCTTTGAGTTCATTAACAACAAAGACAAAATTGATTCATAAAAAATATTTTTACTAGCGTACATACTTAATTGCCAACAACTGCTAACGAGTATAGTTTTGTAAGGTTTGTTTAGTTACTTAATGACTATTTTTCTCTCGATACTAATGTTTATGTACACCAATTTGCACTAATTGTACATTTAATAACTAAAAAGACCCTGCCATAACGCGTGTAGAAGAGTTTTTAAGGTAGCCGCTATTGCTTAGAGTGACCTATGATTCATTCTTCTATTTTATTCAAACAATATTTTTTTGTTACAAATTAGAAAAAAACTATTACAATAAATGTTTGAAATAGCTTAGTTAGTAATAATAGACTGCAAATTCGTTCCAGTAAATTATCTAAGATATTTACATGAAAAAAGAATGTAAGAACAATTTTCAAAAATTGATTTACCTGTAGATACAACCATCAAAGATATTACCATTTTCATACTCAATTGAACTATAGAAACTTAAAAAAATGTTATAAACTAATTTTTTTAGTTCCGGATGTCTCCATTTTATCGGATTATACGTGTATGTATTAATACATTAATGTGTTAAGGATGATGAAGGTTGGTTTTACAGGAAGTGTACCAGCACTTACGTTAAGGGAGAGTATAAAGTCGTTTTGGGAGAAGAAAACCTCATTACACCCGACCGGGATCCAGACCCCGATCTTCTCGTCATCGGCAGTCTAAGCTTTTGCAGGATTGACACCCTAGACGATGCGGACATCGAAGCGGGAATAGATTGAACTAATGTTTGTATAAAGTACAAACAACTTTAATATGTCATCTTATCAATTAATTCTTACCCGCTTTGGTGTCCGCATGGTTTAAGGTGTCACTCTTACAGTAGACTAGACCGCTGATGATGGTGAGATTAGGGTTCAATTCCAGTCGGGTGTACTGAGTGTGGTTTTTCCAAAATTGTTTTTCACCTATCCTACACGCAAATGCGTGTACATTTCATTTAGATTAAATCTTAATTACCCAAATGTGTTAATTATTATGAATACAGAGGCTTACAACTTGAACGGGTAATAAGACGTGGTGCTAAAAAAAACTTAGTTTGGTCACATCGAGCGAAGTAAATGGTTAAAAATAGATTTGTATTATTGTACACAAGTTCCCTTCGTTTACTCGGAAGGCTCTCATTTTAACCTTACATGGTCCTACTATATCTCAGCTTATAAAAATAAGATATGACCATGGTGTAATCTGTCAAGGTAAGGTCGGGGTAAAATAAGTGTACATGTTTTGGTGCGTTTAAAGTAGCTAGTTGGACCAAAATTGTCAAATATATTTTGCTGTAACTGTATGAAATTTCCGATGATAGGGATGGATCATGGTTTAAATCTAGGCCGGGTACACTTGAGGGTGCGTTTTTTCATCCCCATCTACGCCAATTTAGCTTAACTTTTTCTAAAATAGGCTTCATACACTGTCCATTGATGCATTCATTAATAACCATGACGTTAATTTTAACTAACTTAATGGCTTCAGTCCACAATCTAGCCATACCAACAGAGCGGCCACCGTCTGCTGGTGAGGATATGCCAACTTTTGCGGATATAGGGTGTCATGAGGTCAGCACAGTGAACCCTCTAGCCGTTGATCTTAGTTTTCTAGACCGGATCTGCTACTTCTTTATTCAAGTAGCCCCTCATTTGTCCTAACGAGGTTGAGTTTGGCCCCGTTCCAGACCCATTGCTTCACAGAAGATCTGAAAGCGCTGGGAATCGCACCCGGGACCTCTGGTTTTGTAGCCAAGAACTATGATCACTCACTAGACCACACAGGCAGTACACTATGAAGTTAAAGGCAAAAAAATAGAAGACGCTGCCTTTTATTTTTCACGTGCCCATCCGGGTTATCCTATTATTTACTTTAATGGATAAAATGTACTAGCATTTGTGTTACTGGTGAGTGGAAAATAGCTTAGGGCTGAGAATACGGGGGAGGGTAGGGAGCACTTCAGTAAACCCGGGATTTAAGGCCTGACTTTACCGTCACCGGTGAACCATACAAGACTAAACTGAGCCCTTTGTCCTCATGCTCATACACGTACAGATTAAAAAAAATATGTTCTTTATCGTCGTGAAAAAAAATATCTGTAGCAGTTAACTTACGCTTGGTACGTACATTTTCGGATACACCTAACTTTTCAATCTATGTTCTGGCCTAGTTGAAAATTGATTCAAGAGGGTATTTAAAATAATATAGTGAAAACCTCGTAAGCAAATTTTAATAGCTTATTATCGTCTCCGACTTTTGGTAAAAACTATTTCAAATTTTTCACACCCTGTTTACTTTATTTATTTGGTTTTGAAAATGCCCGAGTGTTAGAGTTAGGTTGAAGGAAACGCGAGAAAACTCCAGTGTTTTTGAAATTTGTATAGCAATACTTCTTTTTGGACCAAATAAATTTTAATTTCTTCACAGGGTGACCATAAAAATTATTTCATATCTGTCAAGGGTGTCCTGGAGATTAATGGCAACTTTTTCTCTTCATTTAAAAAGTTTCTCGTCTAATGCTGCTATGCTCACGACATATATTCAACAACTGGTGATAGCCCACGTGAAGAAAATTAAAACTCTATGTTTCTACTGGAGCAATATTTTATTTATTTATGCAAAAAAAAAAGTGTAATAACACTGCTCTTTTCTCGCGTTCCCCTCCCTCCTTAAGAAACCGTCTTACGACCGATTATCAAGGCCGGCACAGATTTATCTGCTTACCAAACCCTTCCTTCACCTCTGACAAGACATCTTGTGAATGTGTGGAATGCCAGGTCTCCACCGAGGTTCGGATCCCACGTTAAACTGTAGGTCCTCCATTTCATCTCACAATCACCCTACCATTACACATTAGCGTAATTGCGTATAACCCGAACGGGTAGTAAGACGCGGTGCTAATAATAATAATGTTTTATTTTTATTTTTCAATTTCGTAGTATTTTTAAAAATGTGTTAAAACTAGGCCCTAGTTTACTAGTCTAAACTCTGGTGTTTTTATTTTATAGGTAGAATAAATAAAACCGCACCATAATGTGAAGTTTGGCTCAACCTCAATTACCTAAGCTGGGTGTTATTCGTGTAGTGAGACGGGCTCTTAAACTGGTTAAAAAAATACTACCACGTGCTTTTTATCGGTTAGCCGGTTCATGGAAACCTCAATTTCAATGTAAACAACTGATTGAACGACTCGGTGACTGGATGCCTTTAGAAAGTGCGTGTGATTAGTGTAGTAATTTCCCGGCTGTGTGTGTTAATGTTAACACTAAACAAATGCCATGTGGATCGCATTTGCGAGAATTGTTTACAGGGACGCCCTTAGCAAGCATGGGACCCTGGAAAAATTTAGTTTGTGGGGCCCTGAGTTACTTGATTCACCCACCCCTCACCCCCTAAATAAAAATATAAAAATTAAAATAAACTTAGTATAAGGTATCAGAAAATGTTCTAAATTGTAAATACATTGTAGGTCTAATAGTTAATGCTACAAGTCTTTTTTTTGGTACATATATAAGGGTTGATTTCTCCCCAACCCTTAGTTCGATTTTCTTCACCAATGAATTTGATCTTTGATCAAGGCACAAAGGAAAAGTGTTAAGTTTGTATCAAATCGGTTAAAGGGTTCAACAATTATAGTGAGACACATCCACCACAGACAGAAAAGTGCAAATCGATTAAGTTAAAACTGAGGGCTCGCTTCACTCATTCAATAAATTAATCCACATGATTAGGTTCTTATTGGTTTCTATTAGCTTAGGGGTGACCTGGTGGTCTAGGGGTAAGGTGTCAGACTTCTATGCTGGCGTCCGGGGTTCAATCCTCGGTCCCGGCAAAGATTTATCTGATTACCAAACCCTTCCTTCACCTCTGACAAGACATCTTGTGAATGTGGGGAATGCCAGGTCTCCACCGTGGTTCGGATTCCACGTTAAACTGTAGGTCCTTCATTTCATCTCACA
>CABFOW010001360.1:0-10782 GCA_902141385.1 Timema californicum | reverse complement strand
CTTTTCAACCTTCCCATTTTCCCCCGTGAAATAAAAAAAAATAAATAAAACCGGGTTATTCCCCCCCCCCCCACAGACTTTTTTATCGACGAAATGAATCAGATCGTTATGAGACTACATACATTAGACATATGGTTGAGTGTACACACAATCTTACAAACTTTCTCAAATATTCTATCATAGTTTGTAACAAAATTCTCAAAAATGTATCATCACGAAATAATTATTTTTAGTTTTTCCTCAGTAAAATAAACTTATTATTTTATTACTCGTATTAAACACTAGATTAATGGCTGGGGGCTGGTTGTTGTGTTTGTTATAGATTAAAGTTATTTCTTTCATCGGAGTCCAAGTGTGATCGTGGTTATTGTGTTTAGGTGCGGCAAGTTCAAATGCAGCCCGTTTTGCTAAATTGCTTTAAAATCTCCAGGAAGGCAACGTCTTAAAACGTGCGTGCGCAAGCGTTTCGCACAGACAAGATAATAGTGCCGGTTATTCCGCCGAAACTGTCACTTTAGATAGATGCTATCAATACTTATAAAATAACAATTATAATAATAATTATTATTATTATTACTACCACTTTTAAAATACATCTTTTAACTACTCTCATGTTTATTATTTAATATTATTGTCATTTATAATTAGTATGTCCTATTTTTTGTAATTATTCATCAGTATGTTTCATAATTTAGCTACTATCGATTATTTAACTGTGTTATTTTACGTGCTTTTATGCTACTTGTGTACAGTGCTGGCCTGTCACAGGTCTCACGACTGCTGGCCAGCACTATAATAAAGGAAATTTAAATTGAATTGAAATGGAAATGATTATTATTATTATTATTATTACTAGTTGTTCTGTCTTATGACCGGTCCATTCCTTTTTCCAGTGAACTTAGACCGCCAATGCACCCTGTCCTCTGCCTCCTCCTTCAGCTCTTAGAATGTTCTTCTTTTCTTCAGGTCATCTAGTATTTGAATCCTCCTCTTTCTCTCAACTTTTCTTTCTATGACGTCGTGCAGAAGACAGTTCCTACTAAGGAAGCGTACAATCTAGTTTCCTTTGCGCCGAAGAATCACATCCAAAATGTATCTCGTCTCACCCAATATTTTTAGGACCCGAGTCTTCTCCAGCACCACATTTAAAAGCAATCCAAATATTTCTTTCCCATTTTCCTAAGAGTTCAAGTCTTTGCTCCATACATTGCGATGCTCCAAATGTAGCATTTAATCGATTTCTTCCTTAGTTCCAAACTCAACTTGGTGGTCAGCATTATCCTCTTTACTTCTTGTTGAAAGCTTCCTTGGCCATGACGATCCTCGACGTAATTTCTTTAGTGCCGTAGACATCCTTTGTCAACAGACTTTCCAGGTACTTGAACTGCTCTTTGTTTTCCAACACCTAGTTTCCGATTTTGATTTTCAGTGTCTCTTTATTTTTTTTAAAAATCGCCACTACTTTTGACTTTTCAATATTGATCTCCATGCCAGATCTTCTCCCTCTCTCCCCCAGTCGGTCCATCATTTCCTGCAACTTCTCTTGATAATATAGTAAAATAGTATCTATGTTGACCGCAAAAATCTTCCTGTACAAATTCTACTAAGAAAATCTTATTGATTGTCAACACCCCCCGAAAAACTAGCCAGGGTCACCTAGATATGTGGTTGATCACTTCTCTCCCTTAACCGTTGGTTCCAACAACTAATATTTTATCCTCAGATTTCATAAAATCCTCCTGAGTCCAAGTCGACTGCGTTACCCGATAGCTCGCGATCTTAATTGATCACACATTTGTAGCTGACGATTTTCTCACGTCCTTCACAGACTCTGTCTTAAAATATGAGTAAATAATGAGTCTGGACATAGGAACACTCCTGAATAGCTCAGTGATTAGAGCATTGGTGTGCTAAACTAAAGTTCCTGGGTTCAATTTCCGTGTTCAGGTGTATTTTTCAATTTAAATAATATTTCAATCAATGGTTAAAAATATACATCTTTGAGGTATTTATCGTGCACTTTCTGAACTGATTATATCAGCACATGACTTATAAACTAACTAGAACAGACATAACACCCAGCCCCCGGCCGTTAATTTATCACTATAAAAGGGGGCGGGGACCCAAATTTAATCACTGATACGTTTTGCCAAAAATTGAACCCGGGACTCTCAGCTCAGTAGGTAGACACGCTACCGACTGAGTTAAGGTGTCGTACAATCAATAGTTAGTTCGCCGGAAACGAACAAAAATTTGCTCCATCGCTAATAGCACTGATGCAATACTTTCAAAAAATAATTATTTTTCAGTGTTTTTTGATATGTGTATAAAGAGAGTATTGATCACTGGGGAAAATATCGTGCATAATTTAAACTTGACCAATTAGAGACAGGTGAAATGGCTTGTGTTTTTATTAGACATGACATACCTACCAATTTGTGAACTGAATTGTCCAGTTTCTGAGGTAAAAAGTATAACTACTGAATCATAAAAGACGCATACTTTTCCAACTAATACTTGTTTTGTTATGAAAAGAGATTTATTGGGCAAACTTAACTATCTTATTCCACAAAAAAGGGATTAAGCACGATATTTATTAAAAATTAAATTAAGATTATATACGTATATACATTAATTTATTAAAAAAAAATATTTTAACAGTCGTAAAATTATTTGAATGTTTAATAACTAGTTTATTTGAATGGTAAACCTTGATTTTCTTACGAATGGACATTTAGAGCACCTATAACATTTTATTATAACCTACTTTGTTGGCCTCATGGTCTAAGGCGTCACTCTCGCAATATACTAGATTGCTGATGACAGGGATATCGATGTTAAAATCCCGGTTGGGTGTACTGATGGTGGGTTTTCCTATATGGTTTTTCATTCTCCTTCCACGCAAATGCGGGTAAATTACCTATAAGATGTCTCCTTCCTCATTCCTACCCCTTCATAATAATTATATATGCGTGTAACCTGAACAGATAGTAAGACGCGGGGGTAAAAAAGATAATGGCATCATCAGCTGTCGAATGTGGCGGCTTCAGAACACGTGGCTTGGGATATCAATCACGAAAATAGATTCCATGATTTTCAGCCACGTAATGCTATTCCTATGTGTGTGTGTGTATATATACACACACATATACACACACAGCTTTTTTCAACTAAGTTGGCTTGGTAGCATTAAATGTGTTGCTTTAGGTTAAAATGGTTTCTTAATAGCGTTCAGCATAGCAGACCCAATTCATCTCCCGGCTCGCGCGAGGTATAGGAGTAAAAGGGAAAAGAAAACACCTATTTTATGTCAGAAATATGTGCAGTGTATTCGTATTTGAATGATTACTTGAAATTTTACGTGGTCACGATGGAGGACAAATCAACAAAGTTTCTTGTTAATAACTACGGTATGTCTCTATAAGGACAGAATGAAGATTTGTGCACAGTGCTTATCTGTGAAGACGATCTAAAATGGTCAATACATTTTGGGGTGCATTACGTCTTACTAATCATCCGGGCTATCTGCGTATTTATATTGATCAGATCGGAATGAGAAATGTAGAGGAAATATACCCACAATCGTGTGGGAAAATCATCTCCACAGTACACCTGGCTGGTATTCTTATCCTGACATTGCCTCCACCGACAAACCAGACTAGATGAGTCTTAACATTTATTCAACGTGCTTACCGGTGTGGGTTTGTAAATTAGAGTTTGTTACATTTATTGTTTGTTCCTAAAACCATGTTTATTTTTTAAGAATTGAGCCTTAAAAGCAATTAAATTCCCTGTTTAAAAAAATGGGGATAGGAAAAATGCGACTTCCAACCGGACGGAATTCCTTTCGCCGCTCATTATGTCTCTCAAGAGTTGAGACTGACGCCGTGTCCGTCCGCCAGACGATTTGACCACACATATCCCCCTCCCCTCTTCCCCCTGGCATCCAACCAACCTACCTACCTACCTTCAATCAACTGAGATAATGGTTCCTATCCTCAGGGCTACGTTTGGGTGCTGGCCAAACTGTCGGGCGATGTAGCCACCAGCATCGACAGCCGCGAGGGAAGAGGGAAGGATGATCCGCTGCATGGACCAAATGCTGCCAACTTCTCTTCTTGCACACTTTGATTTCCCTGTAATTGTATTTCTCGCTCAAAGTTTCTGTAGGAAAACTCACGTTTTACTTTTAAAAAAAAGCCTTTTATAAAATACAAACGTTTTTACCACTGATATTGACATTTTAAAAATATTAGTGTAATTTTATAATTATTGATAATATCTATCAAGCTTGAAAGCTGTACTCACGTGATTTGACGCTTGATTGGTCCATATGGCCTCACGAATTTCTATCCGTGTGGTTAGTCAGTTGTGCACCCCAGATTTTTTCCATCACCGTGTCTTAATACCTGTTCAGATTATACGCATGTAGGATAATTACTTTAATGAGGTAGGTACGAGGAAGGGAGTATTTTAGAGGTAATGTACCCTCATTTGCGTGGTGGGAGAGTGGATTTTTTTTTTTAAAAAACCAGCCTCAGTACACCCGACTGAGATTCAAACCTCAATTTTCCCGTTATTGGTAGTCAAGTCTATTGTGAAAGTAACGCCTTAGACAGTGCGGCCACCAAAGCGGGTTCCACATATTTTTAATAATCATATGTATAATAATTTTTTATTTCAATCGTTAACTGTCTCACATCTGCCACCGAGGGTTTCTATTTAATTTCCCTCCGGGACACTGTGAAGGTAACATTTTCAGTGGGCACGGACCGCCACACTAGACTAGGCATTTTATTTTACATGTATTTGATTATTAAAAATATGTGGCACCCACTTCAGTGGCTGCATAGTTTAAGATGTTACTCTCTCAGTAGACTAGACATCCGATGATGGGAAAAACGAGGTGCTTAGGGTTGTTAAAAAAAAAGAAAGCCAACTCTCCCTCCATACTAATGCGGGTACATTTCCTTTATATTAAGTCTTCCTAACCCTTAACACATTAGTGTAATTAGTATATAGGTGTATAACTCGAACGGATAGTAAGACGCGTTGCTTAAAAAAACAATCGTACGGGTTTGAACTGTTGGAACTATGGGTGTCAATTTTTCCTAACATATCATTGTATTTATCATTTGATATTTGTAAAGTATACTTATATATCTATGATATTTTGATCACATTATATTGATAAATCGGTTGTTTCCGATACATTGAATTGTATTGGTTTGGGCGAATTGGTTTGGTGGTACTTGCTTTGATTTACTATAGTGTTTATTCTTCTTAACTTTTTACTTATTTTTTTTTGTTGGATGTTGAAAGTAGCAGACAAGTTTAGTAGAAATAGGAAAAAATCAACTATTATTATTATTATTATTATTATTGTTATTATTAGCACCACGTCTTACTACCCGTTCGGGCTATACGCACTTACGCTAATGTGCAATGGTAGGGTGATTGTGAGATGAAATGAAGGACCTACAGTTTAACGTGGAATCCGAACCACGGTGGAGACCTGGCATTCCCCACATTCACAAGATGTCTTGTCAGAGGTGAAGGAAGGGTTTGGTAATCAGATAAATCTTTGCCGGGACCGAGGATTGAACCCCGGCCGCCAGCATAGAAATCTGACACCTTACCCCTAGACCACCGGGTCACCTAAAAATCAACTCGTATGGTAAAAAATAGAAAACATTTTGCTCAGTTAATATTATTCACAAGTCTCAAAGCCAAGTTTGTTGCATAAAATATATAAATTGATCGATATATTGGATACTAAAGCATTTACATAAATACACATAAACATTTTTTTGTAAATATATTAATATAATGATTACATTGATATAATGTTGACATCCCTACTTTGAACTTTTCTGGTGACTAAATATAAGTGTTGGACCTTCTGATTGAATTGTTAATTTAATCAGTTTTTGAAAACCTTTAATTATTGAGGTATTTTTAATTTTGGACGTAAGCATTTTTATAGACCTACATTCCTAAGGTATAATTTAGAGAGGAAGGAACTTTGACATTTACAAAAATTATTCAAAACAATTTTAATATATTTTAACGTCAAGTCATGTCTGCATATGTAAATATTCATGGATAAAATCAATACCTTTAAAATGTCACTAAAGAAAAATGTTATCAATGTTGACCGCAAAAAAAAAAGTATTTGTATTTTCTAAAAGGCTCTGCCTAATAAAATGAACTGTTTTTTCCCCTACCTGAGGGTTGCTACCCCTGCTGCTGTATTTACCGTCGCCGGGTGTAACTGGATAAGGAAGGGCTGTGCGCGAGGGTAGGTAGTTCGATCGCCCGGCTCTATTCCACCAGGGCTGACCATCTTACGTAATCGGGCACTACGTACAACTCTAGTTCATCAAGAGATGTGACCATTGTCCCTGGTCTATAATGATTTTTTTATTAGCACCGCGTCTTTCTTTCCAATCGGGTTGGACACATATGTACTTGTTCAGGGTGTCCTATGACCTGTAAGAAAGGGGGAAAAGTCGGGGAGTTTGATCAAATTTCTGGAATTTGCACAAATTCACTAACATAATGTGAAATTTTCATTTACAATAGTCAAAATATCAGTTTTCTTCCAATTAATAGTCACCATGAATCTCTTTTAGCACAGTTTAACAGTTGAGTAAGCCTATACGTAATTCTCAGTCAATATGTTATGTTCATGTCGTCTCTCCACCCCTCTACCCTGCACTTTTAGCTAAAATTGAGTCGTTGTTATGCGCATGTGCGAGAATTTGATTACGTTATTGAAAGAAGAAATTTAAAAAAAGAATGTGTCTTAGTAACAATTTTAAACTGTAGGCCTACTGGAAATAAGGCTATCTTTTAAATGTTCACTATGAGCTCGTTGAAATATAACTTAGATATCATTCATTACCCAATAGCTCGTTTCTTTAGGATGAAATCCTTTATTTTCTTCATAGTGTGAGACACACAACTTCAGAATGTGTATGCATATAAAATGTTATTAAATTATATTGAATATTAATAAAATAATGTTTGTAATACAATATAATGCCTGGAAAAGTTGGAAAATGTCTCTGGAAAACCTGGAGAAGTCAGGGAATTTTAAAATGCAGTTTTGCTGGACACCCTGTTACTGCGCGAATATGTTAGGGATGCGGAAGGTTGTATTTAAAGGTACTATACTCACTTATGCGTAGACAGATAAATGAGTGTAAAACCATTTAGGATAAAAACTCTTTATTAACCTTAATCACCCATTCATTGATAGTCCAGTTTATTTAGTCCACGCGGCCACCAAATTGGGGGTAAGAAAGCTTTTTCTTCAAGGGTAATATTAGACGTGCATCTTATGAAGGGACCACGAATTACAAACTAAAACAAATTAAGTCCGGGGCAACAATTATTAAGATACCTTGCATCGATGGTTGCATGGTCTAACTCGTCACTCTAGCTTTTTTTTTTTTATCGAATTGCGGGTTGGTTGTATTGAGGTTGTTTTTATTCTTGAATGATTTTACCCCCCACTTTCCTTTCGCGCAAATGTGGTTACTTTCTCTTCAAATTCTACCTTCCTCGTCCCTACACCGTTAGTGTAACTATGCGAAAGACTAGAAGTAAGATGGTGTACATATACAAACACACACACCACACACGTTTCTAGCGCTGTGAATGTATAGTATCTGATTGGCCCACTTAGAACAGGGTTGCCACGCACCTTGAAAACAGGAGGGAAAAAACACAGGGGTCTTTTTGTATTGAGAAAAAACAAGGATTTTTTCAAAAGCTAGTAAAAATACTCGAATATTTTGTTAAGTTAGTACATTTAACTGAAATATTAAAATATCAGGTATCTGTATGGATGAAAAAGTGAACTGAAGAACTAAGCATGAAGATTTAAACATGCCTTATTATCCCTTAAACCAGGGTTGGGAAGCGACAGAAGATGTGTTTCCCCATCAAGCTTTATATAATTTTGTTTTAAACATGTTCGATGACGTCCCATTTAGTCACTTTAATGAAAAATACAATTTTCTTATACTTTTCTTTAATATAAGCTGCCTGGAATAATGGGGATTACTTCTGGAAAACATAGTAATTTGGTTGTAAGAAAATAGTGCAACCCTGGAGAAAGACTGCCTACACAAATATAGAAGACCCCGACGCCCTCCCTCTTTGATTGACACATACCACCATAAGGAACTCTAGTTTGACTCCAGGTGGTGCATAAAATAGTATTTGGGTATGCCATTTCACCAGGATAGTAACATTTTGGGACCGACCCATTAATAGATGTGTGTGTATGTTTTGGGGTATCTGCACAGAGTAGAATTTTGTTAGGAAGAATCTCTTAGAAATTATAAATTCATTTTTTTTAGGCTCAACATTGAAACGATTTTACCATAATTTTATTAGGCCTACTATTTTATAAGTATTTATAATATCTATCAAAATTGACAGCTGCGGATAACATAGATTGACGTATGAAGACTTGAAAGTAAATCTAGTAATATTTGTAGCCTTACGTTAAGGCCCTTCCTATGAACTGTTAGTTTTTGTGCTAAACCTCTTCATTCTCGCGAGAAGACTTGAATAGAGAATGTTTCCTGCGGTAAAAATCTGCCAGCCAAGCATCAGCAGCGAGGTAGCGTTAGGAACACGTGTTATGTTCAGGCGGTGGCTGCGAGCATATCACGTGATTACCTGGATCTAAGGTGCAAACATGACCACACGTGTACTTCGGCCACGATACCTGAGAGGCTCGGGTTGATCGCGTGGAGGCAACAAGCACCACCGGCGATGGAATTTCACAACTCGATAGTTATCCTCTTAAAACTAAAACCATAAAGATCAAACTTGCGCAAGGTGTTATAAAACTTTGTTGGGCGTCTCCTTCTTACAAATGGAAATTTACCTCCGCCATGCATTAAAGTTAACCATGAATCAGTGAAGGTGAAGCCGGAGGGGAGAGGGAGCATTGCTCTTCCACTGTAAAAAAAACACACCTTACCCCTCTAACCCATTCCCGCCTCGGAATAAGTTTGACTATTTCTAGATTTATTACAGAGTTATTCACTCTTCTCTGGTTTTTTTAGCACAGCGTCTTAGTACCTGTTCAGCTTGTACTAATTAAGAAAATAACTAGGGATGAAATTTAAATTTAGAGGAAATGTACCCGTCTTTGCGTGGAGGGAGAGTGGAAAACGATTACGGAAAAAGACAGAACACCCGACTGAGATTCAAACCCTGATCTCCTTGTCATCGGCAGTCTAATCAATTACGAGAGTGACGCCTTAGACGATGCGGCCACCGAAGCAAGACTCTATGATAGTCTTGATTCAAAATAAATTTAAAATAAAACAAGAAATTTACAGTACTTTTATCAAAATTAATTTAGTTGAAAGCTATGAGAGGGGTGGGGGCAGATTATGACTGCATCCCCATTTCGTTATTTTGGACCAACAGTCAATCAACATGTCGACCGACTCAGTATTTAGGACTTTTAAGCGAACGTATTTATATACATTTATCTTCTATTAGATACATTTGGAAAATATAGACTTCTTTGCGGCCAGCTGTCATTTCACTGTATTATTAGTTATTATTTTATAAGTAATGATATTATCTATCAAAAGTATAAATACGCGAAAGTAGATCTAGTAACGTTTCTAGATATCAGATAAGGCCCTTCCTATGAAAATTGAACTGTATACATAAATCGGCCAATTTCAGCACGTTTCGTAAAAAAGCTGGGTAACAGGACGTTAGTACTAGGTTACTCTAGACACAGTTTGGTATCGAACAGTTGTCCTTCTGACCTTTGGTTGGCCTCCCTGACCTCCCGACTATTGAGGCCGAGCCTTACCTTAATTGCAATTTTATATAAAATACAATAGCTCTCTAACCGACGTCGTTTAAACAGTCGAATCGATTTTGAGTGCCAAGCAGAACACATGCGGTTCCCTTAAGGGTTGAAAGGGAGAGGAGAGGGGAAGGCTTGTAGGTAATACACTGGGGAGGTGGAGGAGAGAGGGAGACCCTCTTTAGACAATAAAAAACTGTCTGGCAGAAACCTATATACTCTGAGCTCAGTTTGACGATATTGGATAGTAAGTATTTTTGATTACCTTCACATCCTTGTCTTTTACATAGGAATACGTTCCGGCTATCTCAATCCATCCAGCGCTAATTATATAAAAACATATATATATATGTATATATATATATGAAATAACCTATAATCGTGTAGCATCAGTTGCTAAACTCCTAAACGTGTCCGCCCAATAAAACTAGGTATATGAATAAATCGTAAACATGAAATGTCTACGTTTTAACACCAACGTTACCACCTTCGGGAAGGGTGTTTTATCCTAAACGTTTTCCACTATTTATCCACGCAGGTGCGGGCACACTTCCTCTAAATCCGACCTTTCTCATCCCCTAACACATTAGCATAACTAGTACATATGTGTATACTCCGAATGGGTGGTAAGACGCGGTACAAAAACACCCAGTGTACTTCCATGCAGCCATGTGCCAACGCGTGTTTTGTGCGACTGATTTTATTAGAGGGTTTGATTTATTAGTGATTTCGAAACGGTTGTGTTGAGTAGGTTGGTTCTCAAGTAAGTTTTGAAATGTCCCTCCTCGTTATTAATGGCTGTTTGTTCGTTCACCTCTATCATGGATGGTATATCCATCTTCTGCTTCTCCAGACACACAACGCTTACTCCCTCATCCTCTTCTCCAGACACACAATGCTTACTCCCTCATCCTCTTCTCCAGACA
>CABFOW010001359.1:129801-154439 GCA_902141385.1 Timema californicum | reverse complement strand
AGCAATGATATGCACCAATGACGATTGGTATTAACAGAATTTATAATTGAAAGAGAACCTATATCTGAATAACCTGAAACAGTATCTTGAAATTGACAAAAATAACTACACTCACCAAAATTTGAAGTCTGGTTAGCAACATTATTATCAGCGTTCATAGCTCCCAGTTCAAAAGCACTACGACCACTAGAAAAACTATTTGTGGCAACACAATTTCTGGCAAAATGGTTCATACCTTGGCATCGATTACATCGCTCATTAATTGCGGGACAAGGCCGGTTTAGATGGTCATAACCGCAACGATAACACTTTTCTAATAAACTTTTCACTAAACTTGTTTCTGGACATCAGTCTCCCCTTCTTCATAATGCTACTCAAACTACTATAGGGCATGTAAATGTTTGATTTTCTTTCATAGAAATCTTGTCATGAATACTAACTTTTGCCCCCTCCCTCCTAAGACTTCATTCCTCTGAAACCTCCTAAACCGATAGGGAATGGGGGGGGAAGAGGGAGATATTATAATTGTGCCCAGGGGTGCAACATTTTTAAATCCACCACTGTAAACAATGAAGTAAGATACACCAGTTCAATTCAAACTAGTATGGATAGTTGCTAGAAAAATTAGTGTGTATTTCAGAAGTCGAACATTAACACTAACCTCAATGTCCTCATGTCATTAGTCAGAGCTTTTGATAAGAAAACAATTAAATGTTGTGTAACATTCACTGCATTTATGCCTTCAAAATTTAATAAATCCGTAATTAAGGCATTGGCTGTACAACCTACGATAATTTAAATCATAAAACTGAGACAGTCTAGCAGCCATGAAAGTCACAACTAAAAACACTAGGCAATAAACAAAACATTGGCTGACAATGCTGCCACTTCAAGCATTGCTGACTGAGTGAAATTTTGCTACTGGGCAGCTACTGTTCACTTTTGATTAGTTTCCATACTGCATTCGGCATACACTCACTGGCCGGTGTCTCTGCCTACTGACAACAGTGCTACTAGACTACTTGATTAACTAAGCTTTCTCTAATATACTACAGAAGGAATCTCCTTTCAATGTTCGATGATTTTTGAAGGTGGGATTTTTTATAGAGTAAGGATCAATCAACAGTTGGGAAATTTTAAATTTGTCTGTACATTTCTGTGGTTAAGGACTTTCATAATAGAAAGTAATGGGATACAGAATAAACCTATAATTTCCCAACTCCAGCTTTCAAATCTCACAAAATTCCCAACTTTCAAGCTTTTAACCAACATTTGGGGGATGTGGGGGAAGAAGACACCCTGCCAAACCCTATCTCAATCGCAATACCCCTGTTAATTATATTAGATGTTTCACACATCCTCCTTATGAGTTTCAATAGAATTAAAACTAGGTTGAAGGATTGGGTGTTAGCCATTACTGCTTTATTGAATAATAGCAATGCAAAGTGTAAACTGTGTTCTTTTAATTGTAAAAGCCAGTGTGTGTTCATTCCCTTTTATGGTTTTTATCCCCCTTTCCTCTACCTCCTTCCATTTATAACAAACAAATTAATTCATCTTTAAAATGACTGGCATAGCTTAACCAAAATCATATAACATTTTACAATCAACATTTACTATATGCACAAAGAAAAAGAGTTCATTTCAAATTAAGGTTATAAATAAATAATATAAATTAGTATATGTTACATCAAAACAATACCCTTGTTTCACATAGCTAAATATTTTCCTAAATTAATATTTATTAAATTTGATTCTTCCAACATTTTAGATATCACATTATTACAAAACACAAGTCAGTTTTTATGATAAATTGTATCCATCTTCTTGCAACCAATACTAAACAGATTGAATCTGGTGTTTAAGTGATAGGAGTAGCATGATATTGTCTGTGACCCTAAATCTGCTTTAGAAAAATATCACGTGGAACTTTAGTAAGCTTGAAGAGTTTTTGTATTACATACCAAGACTAGGAAAATAACTCATTATCGGTGAGTACTTTAATAATTGTGAGCTCTAATGGAAACTTTGGTTAAAACCAAGAGGCTCGGCAAATTCGATATTGTTCTAAAAGGTTTTTAAAAGGCTATTTCTGACATGTATTGTGTCTGATGGATGAACTATTGTTTATTCTTTTGTTTAGTTGTTTGTGAAGTGTGTGTGTGTGTGTGTGTAAAATATATATATTTATTGAACTGAATCATAGCTAAATACACTGAAGCGTTCTGAAAAGCTCACTTGAGCTAGACTTAGAATGAAAAAGCTTGAACTACAGCTCTACAAATCAGACACAATTTTTTATATATATATATACACACACACATTATGTTGGATGCTAATGCTACAAAGCAATTAAGATGTTGCTAATCTATTGTTCTAGTTTTAGTTAGTTAAACATTCCTCCATAGTTACACAAATGCAACAATTTTATATAGTCCTAAATCATACATTCTTTTTTGTAAATAATTTAATCATTCAATTTATTATTGAAATTATTAATATTTAAGAAAACACATTATTTTAGTATCATAATGGAAAAAAAAGTTGGAAATACAAAAATAACTATGGTTTCACTAGGATTAAAAACTTGTTGAAAGGCTGTACATTATATTACTGACTAGAAATAGCATGGCAATGATTTAAACCTACTTTTATAAGTGCACATGCTATTAACAAACAAATTATGTTATTTGAATAACTAGTAGGCCTATTTAAGTTTTCTCTGTATGAACAATAGAACCAACTATTTTCTGTTCAGAAATCAATGAGTGAATATGTTAGATTCCTCAAGGCTCATGTTCTTTATGGTGATACTAACAAATTACATAATAAATTGCAGTGAAAATGAGTAAGTGTTCAAATTGCTTAATTCAGTTGCTCCAAATAGATGTATTTTAAAATTAATACTCAGATTAAAGAATAATTAAAAAAACCTCAAAGTGTGAAATAAATTTATTTCCTTTTGGAAAAATGTATACAATTTGATTTAGTTTAACTACCTACCTAAATATATTTTAGGTATTTGTCAACTATATGTGTGCATAAGCAGAGATTCATTTGATGGAACAACCTCCTATGAAGGCTCGAAAGGGGAGGTAGGCATGGCCTTGAAGTAGCATAGTCATTACTATGTAGGCTATTTTAGGACTGCCCACACTTCACATGAGACAGTGACATTCTTGCCAGTCTTACAGTATAATACTGTACATGGACTGGTATTTTCAATTTTTGTTTGCTGCTTAGAGATTTTTATGGATACATATGTATATCTAGAGGTGTCCCCTTCCATTATTGAGAAGTTGTTTCACTGTAAAAGCCGATATCCCAGGGAAATTTGAACGTTCTGTTATAAAGAAGAATCCACCATTCAGAGGTGTTTGTTAAGGGATATTTCACGGCAATTGTATTTTTATGTTATATTTCAATAATTTCTGTAAAAAAACTACACAAACAATAGTTATGAAAATATTAAATATTGAACAAAGCCTTAGTGTATCGCTGGCAGTAAAGTTTAATATATTGACTATTCAGGTGGAACATCCTTAAAATCAATGCAAGTTTACAAAAAAGTCATTCATTCACCTTCAAATTATATACTGCACATAGTACTATAAATCTGAAAGTTTCCTGCAATTAAAAATTCTAATAATACATTAGTAATACAATGCTAGATAGAAAATAACAGCAAAAGATATTTACAATTTTTTTAGTATCATATACTCACTAAATAAATGATTACAACTATTTTAAGTAAATAATATAACAATAGTAAATATATAACAATGATGAAATAACAAACTTTAGCTGATCTATATAGAACAAAGTTGCAATTGGAAATTGAAGTATTATGGATTACTCATATTTCCAATTACTTGAGTAAATGAAGTAAAATCTCTTGAATTTTAACATCTATCAAGTATCATTCACAATAGTTAATATAGCATTTGGATTGCATACAAAAAGTATTGATTATATAATTTATCATACAAATAAGGAGTGAACGATCACAATTAGGTTCAACTTAATTTCAGACATTAAATTATCCTCATTTTATTAAATGAAACCAAAACTCAAAGGTATACCATTCTTAATGATAATATTAATAAATAGTTCCAATTAAGGAATATTGGTGTTCAGATTAAAGCTGCTCACCTTTCATCTCAATTGTTCACTCATATTAATTCTTCTACTTAAATTGTATTAATAAAAGCTTTAGATTTTCACTATAAAAATAGAACTAATGTTTTTATGAGTATATAAAGAAGATTAACTTCACTTTGATACATTCCGTATAAAGCCCTAAATAACTAAGCCATTCAAATATAGATCATAATTAGCCAAATTAAAATAATAAACCATAAAATAAAAGCAAATAAATACATTATATTGATAAGATTGATGTAATTAGGATAATTTAACTAACTCAAAATAAATACTTAGAGCACCTACATTTTCCAACATGCACACGTTTTAGATAATGCTCATTGTTTTGATAGCTCTAAAAAAACTATGAAATGTAATCGATGCTATGATAAATTTGTCTGCTGAAGTTAGCAGCCAAATCAATCCTGTGCTTTCATTTACATGGATAATAATGTTCCAGTAAACTCAAGACCATTTACACTAGGTAAATGTTCGGTAGTTTTGAAATACAATTAGCATTAATACTATCCCTGCATATTAAGTGATATATTGAGCAGGGCTCCCACTTTTGTTTAAATTAGGGCAGGACCAATGCCTAACATTGAACAGGACTGACATTTTTATGATGATATTTTGACAACACTTAACCATCAAAAGAAGGGCAGTGAGTAAATGTTGAGGTATTATAATACTTAACAGACAAAACCTTGTCGTTTGTACTATTGTTTGGTGGTGGGGGAAAACAGGTAGAAAGGCACAATACTCCATGGTGTGAGCCTGCAAGTGACCTAGTTTAAATACATACTATTATATGTTGTTATTTTACTGATTGGGATAAAACAAGGTATCTAGGGTTTTCATAAGGTTATTGAATTAAATATCAAAACCTAAAATTAAGAATAGTGTAAAGACTGGCAAAAAGAGATAAAATCGATTTTCTCAAAATCTACTAATGATTTTAATTAAATTTGGTGTCTAAGTATTGTTTATCGTTACAAATAAAATTGCAATCCTTGTTTTCACATGAAAATTACAGGGTATTTTAGTGAAGAGGAAATTTCCAATTTTGATCATATTTCTTCAACTATATGAGATATGAAATAACTTATCATTGTAAAAATATTTTAACTCTGAGTACTTTTTATAAAACCAATAGTTTAAGCTATGAGCAAACACACAGAGTGGATTCCTATTAATTGAGACACATTGAGATTGAATCATTTTGGCCCAATTAAGTGGCTGCCCCAATTAAGCGAATTTTAAACAATGAGCTGTAAAAACACATTCTAACAGAGCAAAAACAGTATGAATAAAATAAAAGGAATGTGACATATATCGAAAGTACACTGAATTTAATTTATATTGGTACAAACATTTATTTTAAAATAACTAAAACTATATGCGAACAAAAAGAAAAAATATATATATATGCACACATGTAAAATGAAGATAGTTAAAATAATGACAGAGTCAAACAAAGGACACATTAATAAGGGTTCTTAATTTGAAAAGAATTATCGAGTCTACCCTGACCTTCTCTTTGTTGATTGTAACTGGACAAAGTCGATACCAGTATCTAATACTGATAAAGGACAAAGAGACTGCCTTAATTGCCTTCCTGCATAAAAAGGCATCTTGATTTATCATTATATTTCCATACATTTTGGTTAGCCAGTCACTCCCATATATCGTCATCATTTTCCTTATCTTCTGGTGTCTGAGTGTTTTTCCAAAATTTGTTTGGAAATCATTTTCTCATAATCTTAATTTTCATCTTGGCATTGTAGGTGACCCGTCAATATGCTTACCACAACTGGATCAAACACAAAACAACTACCCTATAACACAACTTAGCAATAACTGACTTGGCTGCTTCCACATGGGACCAGTTTCATAGACTGACTTTGTACTCCTTAAGTGGGACTCATTAAGTTTGACTATTAAAGTGGCCCCAAGATCACAATGTTTCGAATGTGCATACCATCTATATACAATATGTTGTTCAATCATGACAACTACTGCCACAATTAAGTGAAAAAAAAATTAAGCAAATTATTATTATTATTATTATTAGCACCGCGTCTTACTACCCATTCGGGTTATACACACTTACGATAATGTGTAATGGTAGGGTGATTGTGAGATGAAATGGAGGACCTACAGTTTAACGTGGGANGATAATGTGTAATGGTAGGGTGATTGTGAGATGAAATGGAGGACCTACAGTTTAACGTGGGATCTGAACCACGGTGGAGGCCTGGCATTCCCCACATTCACAAGATGTCTTGTCAAAGGTGAAGGAAGGGTTTGGTAATCAAATAAACCTTTGCCGGGACTGAGTATTGAACCCCGGCCGCCAGCACAAAAGTCCGACACCTTACCCCTAGACCACCAGGTCACCATTTAAGCAAAGTACGCGTTTTGTTTCTTTTCTTCAAATTTAGTTCAAAATAAATGGCTGTCCTGAATAACTGGTACCCCAACCAACCAGAACTCACTGTATGTATTTTTTATGGAGCACTATGACATATTAAATCGATTGTTATGCTCTTTGGTGGACAGAGATGTTCTGCTTTACTCGAAGTTTCTGTAACAGTGTATGATTGCATGACCATATTTCAATTTATTTTAATAAACTGCTTTGGTTAAGAATGAATGAAAGGCAAAGGCTAAACATATTAGTCTTGTTTCATAAACTATTATCAACATCTTAGCCTCAATACCTCTCTTCATGGTTCCTATTTTTGAAAGATAAACACACCTGTGATACTAACTAGATCAGAATTCACTCTGCATATGTATGTTCCCATATATAGATATCAAACATATGCTCGTTCTTTTACTGTCTTGGCATCACAAGCCTTGAACAAATTAGATAGTTTGACTCAACACCTGACATACAAAATTCCCTTTAAGCATGCAGTCACACATTATTTATTATCAACTAAGTTAAACTGAGTCCTTGAAACTAATTGAGCTGTGAATGAATGTAAATGAGAGTGCAAATGGTTCTCTGATTTCTGAACTTATCTTTCAATTTCATATATTATTGCTATTAGAATGTGTTAGTCTCTAGATAAATGTAATATTATATGTTGTATTTAAACTCTGGTTAAGTGGAAGAGAAGGCTAACGCCTTTACTTCGCCAGATAAATAAGGCAATAATAATAATAATAATCCATATTTAATAAGTAGTAATATTTATTATTATATTATTTAATTCATGCTCTTTGATGGAGTGTTTCAACAAGAATGTATATTATTTCGTTTCACAAAACAAGAGTTTTTAGTAAATGTCTCTTATATTAGGATAATAGAGAGAGAAACTTTGTTTGGTGCACCGTACCATTTGTTTAACAAAGCAGACAAATCATTACTAACATCAAATCATCACTAATTTACTATTAACTAAAAGTATATTTGGATTGACAATTTTTTCAGCAATGTAAATTTATACATAAAAAGAATATTGTATGTTGAGTACAAGCTATTAACACTCTCAGTACCAGGCAAAGATTATGTACCTATCTGCAGAAACCGGGCAATTTTAGGGATTTAAAAATAATTTATCCACACACTCGCATTGGGTTTAAAAAATTTAGAGACCAGTTTGGAGCTACATTCTTCTTTATTATGAATAATTTTAATTTCATGTGATTGCTTGTAAAGTGCTCTTACTAGGGTTCTTATTAAAGGTAGTGTAAAAGGCAAAAACAAAAGAGTCATACAAATAATAAACTCATGCAATCAACTTGTAAAGTAGATCTAGGTGATAGGCGTCGTTGTATACCATAAAATATGCATATAGGCACATAATAAATAGCTTCATAATGAATAATCCAAATTTTAAATGCTACCTTATTTGTAAATACATTTATTATAAGATATTATAAGACCTACCTGCGAGCTAATATCACAATGCATCATAGTCTATACATTATACATTATATGTAACGTGTTTATCATTCAAACACACATTATTCATATTTGAAGAGACATTTGGGCCCTAAAATATAAAATATTTCATGTCGCAATTTGCGAGGTAGGTCTACTATAACATAGCGTTCACTTTCGTAAACAACATTGGATTCTATAATTTATTACTAATTTCACCAATTTTTCTATTGCATCATCATTGCCATCTATATCATGAGCTAAATTAACTATTTATGCTATTTCATTATAAAATAAACCCTTTCTCCTCACAAATGTTTATGCAGCACAAATACTAGAAACAGAAGTGCATTCTATTCTTCATGCTAAGAATCAGTGAATTTGAGCTACATGGAGGATGAAATGCAAGGTTGCTCTAGCTATAAAAACTCCACTCAGATGTGCAGTGAAATAACATCTATGATCACAACTCTGAACAGCCCAAGGAATACATGAGATTAAGCAAACCCATAGAAAACACGAGCAAAGATTTTATGCCAATTTAAATTCAAGACCCCGTAGAATTGACGGGCTTGGCAAATTTCATAAGAAGTAAATTCGACAGGCATGGTGTCAAGAGTGATAAAGACTAGGCTTTATTTATTATAATTTGTTAATATTTGCATTAAAAATGTTCCACTAATCGATTAAAAAATATTCACATACAAAATTGTATTATTTACACACTATTTTTTTATAGAGAGAATTTGTGTTTTAATTTAAATGCATTAGTGTATTAATAGGTGAAAGATGTATTTGGCAATTTAGGTAATAGTAATTTTAAAAATGTAAGACTTGGTAGAGTGAAAATCCCCTTCGAAAGTTATGTTTAATTGTCCCATTTAGATGTAACCCCTAAACAAATAAATATGGATCTGCAAAGCTTCAATAATATTGATATCGATTCAAATTTTATATTATTCGATAACTTTAATCAAATCTAACTAGAAAAAAATTGAAGAGGTTTTAGGTTGTAGCAAATCCCACAGTATGCCTAAAATAAGTTAGTATATTTTTAATAACGATTATTGTAAGGTAAATGCTTATTTGTATTAATTATTAGCATACTGACTGGAAAATAAGGCACACTTTTTTTAATTACCAAAATCAGACTTTATAAAACCTTTGGATAACATGTAACATATGTGTTACCTTTGAGACTGAAGATATTTATTTAAATAGTTTATAATCACACTTTACCGCATGAACATGTTAAATAACTTAGAAGACTAGTGTCCAAAACTAACCTGATGGTTTTTTTAATGTGTAACTTTTTTTTAACATCACAACCTAAGTAAATTTAACTAGAATATGAATTGATTTGATAATTAATTGAAATCATATTTGCTTCGATTCGAGATTTAATTTAAACTAAAAAAATCTGCCTCGCAGATGTCTGCGAATAATTAAAGTCAACGTAAAGGAAAGCCAATTTTTAAATTAGTATTGCTCTTGCAGAGTAAGCTTTTCTAGATTTTAGTGCACAATATAAATAAGCCTAAGTTAATATATTTTAAAGCATAAAACTACTAACGAAAATATTACACTTTTAGTTCACTTCTAATTGAAAAAGTAGACTTCTCAAACCCTTATTTAACTCTTAAAGGAAAAACTCTAACTTAGGAAGTACACTATTTTCACATGAAACAAGGAAGAGAAAGACTGGACATGCTAAGTAAAAGGGGACAAATAATATATGTTTTTTATAGTGAAAATAAGAACATAGTTCACATTGCTGTTATTTTTATGTGTACATTCATACTACCACTGGTGACCTGGCGGTCTAGGGGTAAGGTGTCAGACTTCTGTGCTGGCGGCCAGGGTTCAATCCTCGGTCCCAGCACAGATTTATCTGATTACCAAATCCTTCCTTCACCTCTGACAAGACGTGTATTAATCACAACTTGTGAATGTGGGGAATGCCAGGCCTCCACCGTGGTTCGGATTCCACGTTAAACTGTAGGTCCTCCATTTCATCTCACAATCACCCTACCATTACAGTAAGTGCGTATAACCCGAACGGGTAGTAAGACGTGGTGCTAACAATAATAATAATAATATACTACCACGTTTTTATATTTTTGTTTACTCTTTTAGGAAGTAGTGTTGTGTATTTTATACTCCCTCCTTGAGGAGTTTCGATAGAACTGAAACTGAGGTTGAGGTAGTGACAGAATAACGTTTAAGAGTTAACTATTACCTTTTTTTGGCCCAGAGATAGCACAGTGTTAAGTGCAGGCCCACCAGGTACTCATACAAGGTTTCAGATGTGATAAAAGCTTGTTTGTATAGGGGCCGCTTAAAAATAAAAAGGACCTGGCGACCATGCCGAGTCAAATGTCTAGAAAATATTTACGGGCGCCTTTTTTTGGTATGGTTTTTAAAAATTAGACTTATTATCATTAGCACCGCGTCTTACTACCCGTTCGGGTTATACGCACTTACGCTAATGTGTAATGGTAGGGTGATTGTGTGTGAGATGAAATGGAGGACATACAGTTTAACGTGGAATCCGAACCACGGTGGAGGCCTGGCATTCCCCACATTCACAAGATGAAAATTAGACTCTTCTATATGTTATTTGGAGTATCTTCAGCTAGAATTAGATGTTTGTTATAGAAGCTATTTAGAGTGGGCCTCTTCTGGCAAATTTTGAAAAATTGTATGCTCTCATAAACTATTTTGAATTTTCTTCCTCTAATAATTTTGATGATTGGATGCATCTTGAATCTACTAAGTGTGTTCTTCTCTGAAATATTTTTTGAAAATTGGATGCCTCTATAAGTTATTTGGACTTTTGCTACAAAACCATACTCCAGCTTCATGTTTGTAAATATCAGAGAGTGAGATAATTCTAAAGGGAGGCAAGTTTATTCCAGGGGAGGGAGGATTTTATTCTATGCAGGGAGGGAACAAGTTATTTCCAAAAGGGGAATAACCCCTTCATCCCTATTTACATACCAATTCTTGACTTTGATTTGTACAATTTTTTTAAAAACTTTGTTGTCACTTTTACAAAAGATAATCAGTGTATGAAAATTAACACATAACTTAACTGAACAGTGAAATGTTACGCATAAGATGAAGTATTTTAATTGAACTCAATTTACTTACTCTTTTTGTGTGCTAAATTTAGATTCAATTAGAGATGTCACAATACCTTCTTTTCTTGATTCTTAAACATTTCCTATTTAATCATTTTTCCAAGCATTCAACCTCATTCAATAACATGTTTATTCAACTTCATAGAATAGCAAAGAAAACTAAAAAATATAAATAATACAAAAGTTAATTTTTTAACAAAGAAAAACATCAGTTTACCAAGTATTAAGGCATACTTTACAAAATTAATAAAACAATTAAAAATTACATTAGAAAGCATGTATTTTTTACAATCAAGTAAATCTTCACAGCGTCAAATAATTCAAAAATGGTATAACAAACAATTGTCAAAATCACAAGTCTTTTAAATTCACCAAATAGGTTTGTTAACTGAAACAAAATACAATAGCAAATATACTAATATCAGAGATATTCAATTACTACTTGTTTTGAATTTTGCCATTTTCTTGGTTGCCAGTACTTTAATTGGGAGATAAGAATCAAAGTAAGTTCCTCCTTAGGAAACCTTGTATGGTAGGCTGGGCATGCATTGTTCCTTAGTATGGATATGCATTTCATTGCTTCTCATTCATATTTGATTTGGTATTTTTTTCATCTTTTATAATTGTTTTAAGCTTGTGAATATGTATCTCAGGACTCAGGCAGCTGGAAGTCCTGGGTCCAGTACCATAGTACTGATAGTCCCCCCCCCCTTGTGGCGGGCCTGGTATCTTAAGTGTGAACAGTGTTTCTCTTGAACTGTAAAAGGTATGATATGTTTTTATTTCTATTACTTCACCTCTGACAAGACATCTTGTGAATGTGAGGAATGCCAGGTCTCCACTGTGGTTCGGATTCCACGTTAAACTGTAGGTTCCGAACGGGTAGTAAGACCCGGTGCTAATAATAATAATAATAATAATAATAATAATAATAATAATAATAATAATAATAATATTTCTATTAATTCCTTGCCTTCTTTCCTGTGACCATGTCAGTTTGGTAAAATGTCTATCTCCCCCTGTCCTTCCACCATTCTTCCTCCTGCACTCTCTTCCACTTTCCTCCTCTCACTTGCACACTTGCTGTTATCTGTTCCTCCCATCTCTTCCTTGGATTCCCATGCAGTCTCTTCCCTAAATACTTCATATCTATTAATATTCTTGGAATCCTCTTCCCTTCCATCCTCAATACAATTAACGACTTAATATCCGAAAAAAAAAGAGTTGTAAGCCATCAATGTTATCAATATGGATTGTGTATATGAAGGGTAGAGGGAATAAAGGAGGAATAATACATAAAAAAAAAGTTGGTACCACCAGCATATAGATATCAGGGGAGGCTTTTTTCCAAATAAAGTTCCAATGCAAAAATGAGGAGATTCACAGTAATACATCTATTTTTTTAATTCTGTATTCAATGAAAGGAGGAGGATGGTCACTGTGTGACAGGGAAAAAAAAAGAGGAGGGTCAACTGGTTGTCCTGCTTTATTTGCTGCAGTTATCTATTATGTGTATATTTTAACAATATTTACTTTCGCCAATGATGTTTCCTGTGATATGTTCTCTACTAATTAATAGTTGGTTTTATGTGGATCTCTAATGTTGGTAATAAATGGTTGGTTTATTATGATTATGGACTAGTTCAGGCCAATCAATCATTATTGTGCATGTATTAGAGGTTACATTTTTCATAAGATTGTTTGTGTCTTTTGGCATGGTTTCTTTGTCATAATTGATTACTAATAATAAATACAGTAGCCCCATGGCTTCTTTGGTGCTGACTGACAGCTCACAGCTGACAGCTAAAAACTTTGAAAACTTACCAGACCAAATTATGTATCCCTACGCCGAACCATATGATCTGCAAAAAACATGTGTTTAGCAGCTGGCACTTCTGATGGCCAAAATTTATGTATATACCTAAATGTTGACTGTTAGAAGTCAGCTGTGAGCTGTCAGTCAGCACCAAAGAAGCCATGGGGCTACTGTACTAATAATAAAATAAGAAATGGAGTGCCTAAGTAGTTGTGAAGAGAACACAAAGACAAAATCATCAAAAAAAGTAACAAATTCGGACGGATGTCGGATGTAAACAAGAAGCTTATAGCAACTACACACGAGACTGTGGCAGATTGTGAATGTGCCAGATTAAAGTGTTTTGAAACATTATATGAAAATAGTAGGAAATACATAATAACTGAATTTAGCAAACGGCAAAAATAACAGTTAAATTGATTTGTTGGGTTCAAATTAACTCTAGTTTATAATACAAACTGTTGTTTGTTTTTAATATGTTTTTACATTATTAAAAAATTTTATATTGTTTATTCACAATAATTGAATAAAATTTTAGTGTAAAGATTTATAATAAAATGTTCTAAATGAAAAATTATATAATTTTTTCCATTGAAGTACTGTTTTATTGGAACAATACCTAACTACAATAATTTGACGTTCCCCCGTTTACCTTAAAGAGTTGGTACATTATTGTGACAAGGATTAAAAAAAATCACATACCATATTAAAAACATACTGTTAGAATCAAAACCATTAGTAGTAGTAGCAGCAGCAGCAGCAGCATAAGATTGAAGCTTTAAAATCTGTTTTACAGGAAATCACTCGTTGATGACATTCCTACTTTTTTCCCTGTACCCTTCATTTGTGATGATGATTTCAACAGTAAGATGAAGGGGGAAAGAGGACACGTTAGTTAATTTATTGTATCCGTAAAAAGTAAAATAGTTAAGATTATCTTCCTAGAGTGAGGTGTTGGCATAACCAGTTTATGCTGTTGACTAGTGGCCTTGTCTTAATTTTAATCATTAGCCTGCTACTAAACAAGATTAACCGGTTTGTATATACCTAAATGTTGACTGTTAGAAGTCAGCTGTGAGCTGTCAGTCAGCACCAAAGAAGCCATGGGGCTACTGTACTAATAATAAAATAAGAAATGGAGTGCCTAAGTAGTTGTGAAGAGAACACAAAGACAAAATCATCAAAAAAAGTAACAAATTCGGACGGATGTCGGATGTAAACAAGAAGCTTATAGCAACTACACACGAGACTGTGGCAGATTGTGAATGTGCCAGATTAAAGTGTTTTGAAACATTATATGAAAATAGTAGGAAATACATAATAACTGAATTTAGCAAACGGCAAAAATAACAGTTAAATTGATTTGTTGGGTTCAAATTAACTCTAGTTTATAATACAAACTGTTGTTTGTTTTTAATATGTTTTTACATTATTAAAAAATTTTATATTGTTTATTCACAATAATTGAATAAAATTTTAGTGTAAAGATTTATAATAAAATGTTCTAAATGAAAAATTATATAATTTTTTCCATTGAAGTACTGTTTTATTGGAACAATACCTAACTACAATAATTTGACGTTCCCCCGTTTACCTTAAAGAGTTGGTACATTATTGTGACAAGGATTAAAAAAAATCACATACCATATTAAAAACATACTGTTAGAATCAAAACCATTAGTAGTAGTAGCAGCAGCAGCAGCAGCATAAGATTGAAGCTTTAAAATCTGTTTTACAGGAAATCACTCGTTGATGACATTCCTACTTTTTTCCCTGTACCCTTCATTTGTGATGATGATTTCAACAGTAAGATGAAGGGGGAAAGAGGACACGTTAGTTAATTTATTGTATCCGTAAAAAGTAAAATAGTTAAGATTATCTTCCTAGAGTGAGGTGTTGGCATAACCAGTTTATGCTGTTGACTAGTGGCCTTGTCTTAATTTTAATCATTAGCCTGCTACTAAACAAGATTAACCGGTTNAGCGGGGGGGGGGGGGGGGGGGGGTTTGCACTCTCTAATACAAGTTGTTAAAGGGCTGTCAAATTATTGCTACTAGAGCTACTTAGTAGGGAACCTGTGCACCCATGGATATAGTTTCAAATGATTTAGGCCTACTCCATTTAATAAGTTTTATTAAAAACCTGTATGTAACAAAATATTTTTTTTTTGTAGTACAACAATTGACAGACCTATTTTCCAAAATTTTAGAACTCTACTTTAAATACAACAGGATTGTAATAATGTTCTTATATAATACCGGTGATTTGACAAACCTAAGTCACTATGCTATTTATTATTTTATTTAGGAATTCACCCAGCTTGCCATGTCAGGGTGCTAATGGAGCTTGACTACAGGGTGGGGATTTGCTAAGTCCCCTTTCTTGGTTCGAAGCAAAGTCGAGTCAAATATGGGAAATATTCTCGAAGCATAATCGAAGTTCGAATATTTTTCTTTTTAATTTTGAGTAAAAATATTATGTTGACAATGTGTATATTTGTATAGCATCAAATTAAATGTTACATTTATTTTTTCTTCACACTAATATTTGTAGCTTATTGCCAACATATAAATGATATATTCACTTT
Organism: Timema californicum; assembly: GCA_902141385.1. Classification (NCBI taxonomy): domain Eukaryota; kingdom Metazoa; phylum Arthropoda; class Insecta; order Phasmatodea; family Timematidae; genus Timema; species Timema californicum. The sequence continues at coordinate 138,855 of CABFOW010001359.1, read as the reverse complement.
ACTTTTGTATTAAAACACTTTTTTAAGTGTAAAGTTTGAGTTAGTAGTAAAAAAAACCATGCATTTGCTTTAATATAATTGGATTTATCCTGCATGTTATTTCACTAATCTTTCACACACAAGTTTGAATCAACAAAAACCCAAGAGTTAACAGACGTCCAAGAACAAGAAGAATGTTATAAAAAAATACAAGTTTAAGCTAATTCGGTGGGTGCGTTTATATATAAGTCCAGTGTTACAAAATTCTAGTTTTCCTGTTTTACAAATCAACAAGGAAACTTTTGATTTTATAAATCCTTTTAAATTTTGCCATGTGAATTACTAAAAAAATATGGTTCTGACTTTGAAAGCGCGTGCAGCTGTAGCAAATCTTGAAAATAATGACATTGATGATAATTATTTCACTCATAAAGTAATTCTTCATGTTGTATATCTAAAATAACTTTTTTTTAGATTTCATTTTTATTAAAACATCTAAGATTTAATCTAAATTAACAGCAATTTTCATTTTAAGTACTTACTATTTGCGTACATTTTTAAAAAACAATTTAAGGAATGTCATTTTCCTCGCACATGCACTAAACTGTTTCCCTATTCTGCCACTAGCCTATGATTTAACAGGAATTTGAATTGAACATACCGATTCATGTAGGAAACAACAGAAATGGCTGCATGTGTGAATTTTAAAATGTTGAAGAAATATTTTCAATATTCAAGAAATACTTCAAAAGTTTAAACACAATGAAAATAAAAGAAAAAATTATTTATTTTAATTTACACTTTCAAGAGGAATAAATTCATCTTCAGTTAGAACCAATCAATGTTTGTGATCAAGGCGGTTAGAAGTTTAATGTTATGACCATCTTGAAATCAAAGTGTTAAGGAAATTTTTTGTGATTCCCACCTACAAAATAAAGCAGCAAACTTATTCTGAAACTCAAAACAATAAAAATATATTTTATTTCTTGAGGTAATTTCAGTTAAATTTATTTGATGTAAAATATAAGTGTAATATAATCACTGGACTTCGAATAGCAGCCGAAACCAAACATAGGTTTGAATTAAATACAAAGTACACCAAGATTTGATTCGGCTTCGAATTTTTCGAAGCTTCACACACCCCTACTTCAGGGTATAGGCAGATTCCTGTGGGTGGCTTGCTCATTGTACTCAGTTAGGACTAAGAAAACACACACTATATTAACTTTCTCATATTTTCATAATACACTATTAATCCTATGTTAACATTATTAAATAGCAAATATTATTTTATTCAAGATTGTCACCAAAAGTATATGATAATGTTTGCAACAATGTGAACGTTTGTTACACTTTAAAACAAGATTTACAAATATTTGACACTATGCTAATGCTTGTGTAATAAAATTAAATATCTACCGGCTGTACAAATAAATAGAAGGTCTAGATGTTAGATTAAGTTGGCAAGAAAGTTGAACAGCACAACCTGAAAAGAGTATATAAAATTGAAATTAATGTTTTCACAGGTATTAATGTGAAGAAATGTTGAAATAAAGTCTTCTACAGGTCTCATAATATATATATAGTACTATATTGATGATACTAGTACATCAAAGAACAGTTTCACCGAGATCAGGTTTAGATTTACAGAAAAGCATACCCTGTCATTCACAATGGACATCTACTTGCATAGTATGTATTTAATATTATTATTATTTATTACTATTCTCTATTAAAAATCCTATTGTTTGAAGACCAAAAAAAAATGTGTGGATGGACAAAATTTAGATATACTAAATCCTTCCTTCACCTCTGACAAGACGTGTATTAATCACAACTTGTGAATGTGGAGAATACCAGGCCTCCACCGTGGCTTGGATTCCACGTTAAGCTGTAGGTCCTCCATTTCATCTCACAATCAACCTACCATTACACATTAGCGTAAGTGCGTATAACCCGAACGGGTAGTAAGATGCTGTGCTAATAATAATAATAAAATGTATGTAAAAAGAGAGAGATATAAAAGTATCCCATAAAGGTCTCCTTTCCGACTCTTGTGAGTCAATATAAACCTGTATTTAAAATATTGAAGTTTTTAATAAATATATCTTTCCGATGCTACAGTAGAGAACATTCAAAGCACTGGAAAATATGACTGGAGAAAACCAACTCATTTGATTTCAGCCAGTGGCCGGCAAAATTCGGTTGGCCACATATGACAGTGTAGCCTGTCACTACTGTGACCATTCACATTAGTTAATAGGGCTTTGTTTCTTTGAGCGTGTTCGACTGTATAGAGAAGAGCAAAAATACTGCCGAATACGGAGCCAGTGTGACCTTAACCAAACACATATTTTCAATCACTTAAATATTTCAATGTCACTTGCCTTTCACATAAAACAATAGCAGGATCTCAAAGGAATTATTTAACCATCAGAAGAGTTTGCTTTCTTCACCGACAAAGTTGGCACAACTGAATATAACTTCCTGTTAAGTCTACCACCTCCTGAGGAAGAGGTCATGTGACATCAAAATAATGAAGTGTTTGTAAATGTGTGTTTGTGGCTTTTATTTGTGCTTTATTTTATACAATTATATCCAGAGCGACCTTAAGAAATTTGAAAGCCATGGGCTATCAGTTTTATAATGTTTTAGTTTCAAATTTAACCCTTAAAGCCTTTGGTGCACTTATTCATCATCCATCATGCAGCCAATATTGCTTAGAATAAGTGTGCGCCTCACAGTTCTTTTCATAACTAAGACCATTGTGGCCATATGCTAGTTAGCCTACTTCACAAATAGACTAATTAGTCATGGTACTTGCTATGTATCAGGTTGGTTTGCAATGGACATCAAGTGTAATAAACCAGTGTGCTACATGTCTAATATCAACCGTTATTTGTGCAGTCCTTTAATAATAATAAAGCCAATACATCAGCACAAGTCAAATCTTGTCTTTTAGTGTCATATATAATTACTAGATGGCACTACAAGAATGCATTCTAAATGTTAAGCCCTAGTTAATATTTTCTTCAGCTGTCTAGCAATAGAAAACTAATAAACAATCTTAAACTTTAAAGGCACAACATTTAGCATGAACCACACCGTGGGGTCGTATACGACTCATTATTAAATAATGTTTATAAATGTAAAAAAAAATATTGTATATTTTAATTTAGTAGCTTAATTATGACTATTTAACACAAACAAAATATTATATTTTCAATTATATAATAATTATGTTATTTTACATCATCTTTACAATTGCTACAAATCCCCACGCGATGATCAGCACATAGGCTGCGTAAGCAAACCACACATGTTGTTTGTCCTTTTCTGTCTTTGTTTCGGGGACATAAAGTACATCAACCAGGTCTTCCACTTACTAATATTTTTAGTAAACCTGTCTTTCGTGTTTCTCCTATCAAAGAAAATGACAAGTTTTTCAAGAACTTTCTTCTAACAGGTTTTGAGGATGATACATTGTTCAGACAGTAAATGACGAGTTTACACCAGCGGCATCTATAATGCTATAAAATACTCTTAAGTGGCCATTTTATAATCTTTCTAGCAACTGTTTTTGAGTGAAAGATTGAATGTGTCCACACTGCCATTTGTAATATAATAAAAACATTATTTCCAGTTTGTGGGTTTCTTCAACATTAACCTGGAAATGTATGGTTGGCAGTAGAATCACGGCTTTATTTCTTTTAGGAACAAATGACACCATTGTAGATGTTTCATCAAACATAAATTCTGATGAGCTAACTATCTTCCGTTTGATTTGCACCATTAGAATGTCAGTTTTATTTTTTCTTATAGTGCATATGACGGTCAAACTAACTTTAGAAAGTTCTTTAGCTAGTTCACAATATGTAAACAATTTATACACCATCACATTTCTGTTTGTACCTACCTTGTATACTCTCTTAACAGCTTTAAAATATACCGTGTTAGAATTGGTAGCTTGTGGAAGATATTTTTTCCACTTCAGTCGTTTACTTGTTTAAGCCATGACCAAATTTGAATTAAAAAATAAATTCAACTAAAATACACTATACAACTTTAAAACAACTATACACAGCACAAAGAACACTATGCGGTCATATGCGACCCAAATGCCCAAAATAAGCTTAAAAAAATGCAGAAAAAAAGAAATGAACCCTTCTACTTCAACCTCTAGGAGAACGATGAAGGTATACAAGGCCGCAACAACGCTTTAGCTTGTTTAGCAAATGCAAAAACTTGGTAAGTATAGTGAGCTGGGTCACCAGCGACTCCTCGGTGCGCTTCTAGGGTTAATATTAGTTTGTACCAATTTTTGGTGTTAATACTGAATAATAATGCATTTTTGTATTGTTTATTAACAATGGAAATATGTTTATGACATTCAGTATATAAGCTTACTATCCTCGAATGTATTTCCTATTTAATTTTCAGAAATTACAGTAACAATCATACAATCAAAATTTTCCCATAAGCTCAAGACCCTGAGGCTGTTAAAAAATAATTTATCACTTTTGCTAAAACACTAGTTTGTTTCTGAAACTACTTAGGTTTTTTTTTTACATGTCACTTTCAAAATTTACACTTTATTATCAAATTTGATTTATGAACTGATTAATTACCAGGCCCCAGATTTTGATGAACTAAAAATATGAACAAAAAGTAGTAATTAATGCACATGACTAAATAAAACGTGTGCTTTGCAAATGTTAACTAAAAATGATCCATGCAATGAAGTCTTAGCTATTGAACTCTTACTCTGCTATAATTTTAGGGATGTGCAGAACCACTTATTCAATTTGAGACGATATTGAGAATCGAGACAACTTCCTTTGAAAGTAAAGAAGTTTAAGAGTTATGTTTATTTAAGTAAATGATATATAGTTTATAGAGTTCTAAAATTATTTTTGACATTTGGGCTGGCGCTTGCTTTGGATTATCTTTTTGTAAATATTAATCAACCTTTGCACTATGATTGAAAAAATTGTGTGATTTTTATATAAACCTTTTGAGATTAGTGATATTGAATATATTTATCTTAATAATACCAAAATGTCTTAAAATGACTAACAATTTCTTAAATATTTTATTATTGGATTGGACTCGGAAATTTAACATAGTAAAATATTCAATACAGATTTAATTTGAACTCCCAACTCCTAATCCATTAGCGTAATTAGTACTTAGAGCGTATAACCCGAACGGGTAGTAAGACACGATACTAAATATTATTATTTAATTTGAAAAATTATTATTATTATGAAGCCTAGGTCAGGGGATTGGGCAATAACAATTGATTTTCTTAAAGGGGCGACCAATACCCCATTGTCCAGTGACAGCTATTTAAATTGTGAACTGTGTTCATCTCTCCATTGTAAAAGTCCTATTGTGTTTGTTCCTTATATAAGTTTTCATCCACCTTTCCTGGACCTCCATACAAATATGGATGCCAACAAATTATTAAATTCAGATCTGAACTTAGTTTTAAAATAAAATATTTGATTCAATTGAAAACTATGGATTCACAGAGGTTTAAAAAAGTTTCTCACTATTGAGTTCCTATTTAATTTTTCCTCTCCTACAAAGCACCCCTCTCTTGTTAAGTCATGGAACAGAGCCCATTTGCCTTCCTCTTTAAGATAGGCCCAATTTTACCATATTTATTTCATGAAAAATTATAACATCTTTAATACAATTTATAAAATGTGTTTTGGTCATATAAAATACATTTTATTTGAGATTCACTTGTACTTAAAAAAAAAATCTTCATTTTAATGTACAGTAAGATTTAATAAAATCAATGCAAGAAAAACAACAAATTATTACTAACAGGCATAAAAAACATGGCATCAGTCACCATTTGTTGGCAATTATAGTGCCAACTTTTACTACTAAAGGGCGTTATGTAGTCAGAACGTTGAATCCTCATTAATTTCAAACTTTTAGATCAGAGTCACCACTTTTTTGTTCAAGTAGCTCCTCATTTGTCCTCACAGCGATTAGTTGACCCTGTTCAAGGACCATTGCTTTAGAGGAAAATCTGGACGTGCGTGGATAGAACCCAGGACATCTTAATCTGTAGCCAAGCACTTTCAACTAGATCACAGAAGTTGTCAATTTTAAGCATATGTGTGACTAGTGATTAAAGAGTAAGTGCTTTTATAGCCGTAATCGCTTTTTAGGATATTTTTAGGATATTAATTGCTTTTTAATGTAACTTTTAAGATACTGCTTAATTTCTTTTTTATATTTATCCACCTTGACCTGTAACTCAATACTATTTAAAAACCTAAGCTACCATTAAAAAGATCTGAATGCAAGCCAAGAGTTTTAAGCTTTTTTGATAGTGGAATTAGATTTTTTAAACTTAACTCTTACCTTGTGGATAAAACTTCCACCGCTAGTTATTTGAATTTGTCCCAGGTCCTTCATCAGTGTACATTCTTCGCAAGTTCCTAGCTCTATTTCTACCACCTGTAATATAAGAAACAAATTTGTTTTTATTCCAACAAACAAGTTATGGTTTAAAGGAAGGAAACCCCAGTACACTTTGTTGAGTAATGCTAAAATAAAAATTATTATTTAAAACACTAATTACAGTAGGGCTCTGTGAATAGTCAGATTTCACGGTGAGCTCGTCATTAAAGCTCAGGACCGAGATTAAAAGTTTTGTAAGCTCGTAATTTTCATGCTTCCTCTTGATGTATATATAAATTAACTTTTAAAATTCAATGGTAATTATAATGTTTAAAAATGAGGTGGCCCAATGGCTAGATAATTTTATAATAAAGGAAATTGATAAAACTAAAGAAAAAATAAACTACTAAGAGTAAATTTGATGATGAAAGCCCACCTAGGGAAAGAGGAAAAATGTGGGAAGAATCCAATACACAAAGGTGACATCATCTTCCTTTCTTCTGTCTTCTATAGTAGAAGTAGTCACACACACATTTTAACACAAATATAATATTTTGGCATTGTTGCCTTTATCAAACACAAAGAAGAGAGTACAAATAACACAAACAATGGATTACACCATGGAGAAGACAGAAGAAAAGAAGATGTCACCTTTGTGCATTGGACTCTTACCATATTTTTCCTCTTTCCATAGGTGGGTTTTCTTCATCAAATTTAGTCTTAATAGTTTATTTTTCCTTTTTCTTTAGTTTTATCAATTTCCTTTATTATAAATTGGTAAGTATAAGAAATCTAATTTATATAATATCTGCAGTTTCAATTTTAAATCATTCGGTAACTCAACAGATTTTAAATATTAATGTCAAATCTCAGATTTATAAAATAATAACTACTTTCAAACGAACTAATTCAATATTTTTGTCCATTTTGAATAATGAGAAAAACATGGAAAAAAATCTCAATATTCAAATTGTATTGTGTAGTATATGTTAGAAATTTTATTAATAGATTAGAAAAGAAATGTTATTTGCACACTCTTGATACATTTATTGTTGTCAACTAAATTAATAAAACACACAATGCGAAATTCCAATTCTTTGTGTTGCTATTTTGTTTGGATGTCAGAACTATCAGGATATTGAGAGATAGGAACCAAAGTATCAAAAACTGTTATATTAAGACTAATTATTAATTACCCTCTTCGGTTGCCGTATAGTCTAAGGCGTCACTTTTGCAATTGACTAGACTGCTGAGGACCGGGAGATCAACGTTCGAATTTTGGCCAGGTGTAATAGAAGTTTTTTTTTTCAAAATGGGTTTCCACTCTCCCTCCAAACAAATTTGGATACACTTCCTATAAATACAATATTACTCTCATCCTTAATACATCAGTGTAATCAGTACATAGGGTATAACCCAAACCTGCAGTAAGTCTCTAAAAAAATGATCAATTGTTGATTATTTGGATACCAGGAAGAACTATCGAATGTCATGTTAGAGAAAATTCGCTGTGGGTCAAGTGAACCGAAACAAACAAGATAACACAATAAAACAAACATTAGTCAGCACAATAAAGTTACAAGTAAAGAGTTCACGAATGTGCGTCCCCAAACTATAACAGGCATGACTCGACTGTCTATTGTCCGATAAAGATACATGCTGCGCATGCGCTATCACAAATATGGCTACGCTAAACAACCGCAACTCGTCATAAATGAATACCAATATTCCAACACTTCCCCTCGAGTTGGTTGCCAAAAGAAAGTCACTATTGTGAATCGCCCAGTCTGGCTGATTCCATGCATTGCAAGTGTTTAGTCCGTTAGTTAAGAATTCTGCAATTTGATTGTCCGTTGAGATGTGAAGCACACGAAGTTCCTTGCGTTTTAGTATATCCCTCACAAAGTGATGACGGATGTCGAGGTGTGTTTACTCCTTGCATGGAACATCGGATTCTCTGCCAATTTCAATGAGTTTCTGTTGTCACAGAAGATAACCATCTTGCCCAAGTCACCAAAACCTATCTCGACGAGGAGTCGCTGCAAATAGACGGCTTCCTTAACGCTCTCTGAGAGAGCCATGTATTCTGCCTCTGTCACTGACAGGGCGACAGTTCACTGTTTCTTTGATTCCCAGGATACCGGTCCACCATGTAGCATGAATATATACCCGGTGTGAGACCTTCTGTCTTCGGGACAACTTCCCCAATCTGCATCTACAAATCCTCTGACTGTTCCTGGATCTGAGCCAAAGGTTAACCCCACATTGATGGAACCCTTTAGATAGCGTAATACACGCTTGGTGGCCTTCCAGTGATCGGTACCATAGCAGTTGTTAAACTGCCCCAAATGGCTTATGGCAAATGATATGTCAGGCCTTGTAGTCGATGCCAAGTATGTAAGAGCCCCGAACAGCTCGCGGTAAGGAAGTCTTATATCGTCTTCCGACTGCTCTTCATTTCTCCTCAGCTTCAAGCTTTTATACATGGGGGTGGCAGCAGGTTTGCACTCGGACATGCCGAACCGCGAAAGCAGATCGCGTACGTAGCCATACTGGTGCAATGTCACCTGTCCTTACGTCTGGTTAAACTCTATGCCAAGGCAAGATTTTGCATAGCCTAAATCCTTGACTTCGAAGTGTTTGGCCATTCTT